>WEIT01024727.1:12809-23815 GCA_013389985.1 Dryoscopus gambensis | reverse complement strand
AGATGAGTCCAGGGACTGGATCAGTAGAGGCCTACATAAAGCAGCCTTTTAAGTGGTCTAAATTAGGACCTGGTGAAACAAAATAAAGCTAGGCACAGTTAAATCATGTCACAAATATGGAATGCCTTGTCTAAGCCTCCAGCAAGTATCATCTTTCAGCAACATAGATATATTCTATTGTTTGATGAATATGAGATAATATGGACTAGTCTTATTTTTCAAAGGACCTATATGTAATTTGGGGAAGAGTATATTTAATTATAACGAACACAGAATCTGTCTTGGGCTTATTTGTATCATCTGCATTATAATCTTAGTGTTTCTGTGATGGATCAGAGCCCTTGTGTGTTTAACATGTATGAACCACAGCAAAAATGCTTATGTCTTGCTGCAAAGATCTTACACGACAAAAGTAAGCAGGTAAAAAAGTGGACTTAGCAAAGAGAAGGTAGGAATGGAAGAGGGCAATAAGAACTGATAGCTGAACTGTTGCTGAATATTATTAGTATCAGCACAGGCCGCCAAACATCTTTGTGACTGTTGTATTTTGTAGGCAAAGAAAAGGTTGGAGGTTTATAAATGTGGATCTGAAGAAGGAAAATCTTATGACCACTGGTACTGTGATGTCTGAAGGGGCACAACTCTTCTAGAGCAGAAGTTTTGTTCCTGTGAATACATTCAAGTTACACTGTTGATTTTCTTGCCTTTTGTGCTCATCCCAGATAGCACTGCTGTTCAAGTAGGACATAAAATAGATTCTGTTGTAATTAAGCGATTAGCTGCACAATTAAATCTGAAGTTAGGTAAGTAGTATGAGCTGAGCTCCAAAACGGCTTGTGAAGTTACTCCCAGGTTTATTTGTTCCCTCCTCACTGGACTCCCACCTTCCCTTCTTCAAATCCCTTCTAATACTTATAGGAATAATAATTAAGAACAATAGCAATAAATCTCACTGTCAAGTTCATGCATACTGAGATACCAAGCCGCCACACTTTAACTTGGGCCTGTTCCTTCACATGCCAGTGAGGTGATTTCATCTTGCACCAGCTTAGAGAGTGGAGAGAAGAGCTCATACTCATCCCCACTCTCCTTTTTATGTCTGCTTGGGAAGGGATTTCAGGGATTGATCTAGACTGACAAATTGTATAAGAGGGCATTAGTACCTTCCCTTCCATACTGTACTACCTGTTTCCATAGCACACAACATAATGGTAATTAGATTGATTATCAGCCACTCTTTGCGCAACAGAAAATACAGCCAAAGCACTCTCAAAGTTTAATAAAAAAATCCTCTCTCCCATGAACTTGTATATTGTTCTGCTTGGACCAATTCTGCTAACGCCTACCCACTTGAATAACTGTACTCATTCTTTGAAATCAAAGTATGACTGACTAGTTGCATGCAAACTGGGTTAAGCCCTTAAATTCTGAGCTTTTGAAGACAAAACTGCATCTGACATGCTCTGCACTGCTCTTGAACTACTTCAGCATACTATGAAGTAAGGAAATAAAAGTAGAAATGGAAGTAAGGCTTTTAAGATGTCCTTCAGCTGATCTTCAGACAAAACCAACAATGAACATTGAGAGAAAATTTGTCAATGAAGAGGACTATTGTCCCTAGTGTAAACAAAAGCTCCACAATCCCATTTAAGCATTCTTAGAACATTAATCCATTTAAGATATTAGGACAGCAAAGGACCATTGCTGAGGACAGCAAGTGAAAGTCGAGATGGGTTGGGTTACTCTGTCCAACACAGATAGATATCATATTTCAATTCTGAAAATACATTCAGAGGAATTTGAGATCTTTTCTTATTTAAGAGAAAATCTGGACTTTAAAAGTGTTTATTTTACCATATAGCCACTTGTAAAAGAAAAGAAAAAAATCAACCTCCTAATGTATGAGCTAATCAGGTACTGCATTAATCTCCTCATAATTACCATTGTCACATTTCTTTCACTTGTCATAAAATTGGATGGTCCCAGATAGACTGTCTGATAAAATTATATAGCTAGCTACAGTACATCAAAGAGAACAAGTGAAAGTAAGTTTCATACTCACACACACTGAAATTCTGGCTGACCTAAAAAGAAAGACGTTTTTGTATCCTGCCTCTTCTTTTGGAATCTATCCTTGGTTCATGCAGTTAATTCTAATTTTCAGTTTGAGCTGTTTCATCTGAACGTAATGGAGAAGTAAAACAAAGAGCTGAAACAACAATCAGATTGTATAAGGTTTGTCTTTACCTACTGTGTAAAAGACAATGCTGCTCTACATAAAACACTAAGAGAATTCTAGTAAAGTTGGAGTTTCCTTGGAGGACCTGTGTTAAATAGCCTTGTCCTGAGAAACTAAAGATCATACTTCACTTCAGATGTGGACTTTATGAGAGATGAATGACAAACATTTTCAAGGTCTTTTCTTTTAGAAAAAAAATCCTATCATGGCCTCATGACAGCTGGTGCTCTTTTTTTTTTTAATTTCTCATTTCTCACAATTTTCTTAGGCCATTCTTTAAAAACAGGTTTAATCAATTTTCAGTTTAAAATTCCCAGAAAAAAGTAATCTAATTCATTCTAATTTTTATTAAACACAAGAGATTATATTAATACAACTCTGTGGGATTTCAAATCTCAGACCAGGTCATTTAGAGCTATTTTAAGTCTGCATTTTTGTGCATGTATAGCCTGTGAAGGTTTTCATTCAGTGTTCATGTAATGCTAATGCAGTCATGACATGTGGGCCACAATGCCTCTTCCCACAGATAACAGCACAGAAGGCACAATTTTGTGTATTTTATTTACATTGACAAGGTTGAGGAGTTAGGCTGCTGACTGTGAACTCTCCTGTTAGATAGACCCAGAGCATATGCCAGCACAGAATTCACTGGCAGCTCCCTTAAGCAAGGACTTGGGATATTAATGTCTAAATGGAACAGTTGGGCGCTCACCTCAGCTTTCGTTCGGAGCTAAATTTTTCACCGTGTGTGACTCACAGCTCTACCCTGTGGCCAGTCAGATGTGTTGACAATTTTACATAATAGCAATGCTTACAGAGAGGTCAAAGGTTCAGGAATGAGGCAATAAGTATTTTCACCTTTTGGGAATGTGTAAACCCCATAAAAGGCCTCAGGCTCTATTGCACTAATGCTGTAAGTTCTTCAGCTAGAGTATGGTAAACCTGTATTCATTAACAGCAAACATAAGCTTGTGAGATTGCCTCATATTTACTGAAACTTAAATAACCTTTGTGATACATGGAACTAGACTGTGCTTCACAGGGACGATGCTGAATTACAGGGGAGCAACATTAATCCTGTCTTCAGGAAATCTGGCATTTTACTGATGATGTTGGGTCAATGGCACATGCCACTAGTGACACTTTAGAGGTTATTCTGTGCAATCTTCTGTAGACAGCAATAGGCAGTCCATGGAGACATAATCATTAGGAAAAGCCAAGTTGTTTATAACTTAAGGAAAAAGGAAACCTACCATTTCAGCATTAAAAGGGATAAAGATTTCAGGTAATCTTTGATCAGATTTTGCTTAGCTCTTAACGTACTAAAAGCTCTACTAACATTTTGTGGCAGCCTTTGAGCTGTGAGCTGCATCTGAAAAAGCTTTAGAGTATAGGCACATAAGACTGGGATGAAACCAGTGTTTTACCTAGACACTACCTGTCCATTCTACTATCCAGCTTTGTGCACAGTTGTATAACACTCCAGTTATAAAGTAAAACACTAAATACAAACCAATGAAGTTTATTTGGCAGATATTTTACATCAGTGTTGAGGTGGGTGAAGAGGATACCATATTTGTTGTAGATGATCACAACAGACATGAAGGACACAAGAATGACACCAGTGTCAGTGAACATATATTTGATGCAAGTATAGATAAATCAAGTACGACACAAGTGAGCTGATAACCTGCATTGATGATTAATGTGTATAAGCAATACTGTGGCCAGCAGGACCAGGGCAGTGATTGTCCCTTGTACTTGGCACTGGTGAGGCTGCATCTTGAATCCTGTGTTCATCGTTGGGCATCTCACTACAAGACAGACATTGAAGTGCTTGAGCGTGTCCAGAGAAGGGCAACAGAGCTGGGTCTGGAGCACAAGGCTTATGAGGAGCAGCTGAGGAATACGGCGTTGTTCAGCCCAGAGAAAAGGAAGCTCAGGAGAGATCTTATTGCTCTCTACATCTGCCTGAGAGGAGGCTGTAGCCAGGTGGGTGTTGGACTCTTCCCCCAAATAACCAGTGATAGGACAAGAGGATATAGCCTCATGTTGTGCCAGAGGAGGTTTAGTTTGGATATGATAAAAAATTTCTTCCAGAAAGAGCTGTCAAGCATTGGAACAAGCTGGAGGTAAAGGTATTTAAAGGACATGTAGGTGTGGTGCTTAGGGACACGGTTTAATGCTGGACTTGGCAGTGCTGGATTAACAGATAGACTTGATGATCTTAAAGGTCTTTTCCAAAATAAACTAGTCTATAATTCCAAACCACACATCCCTGAGTTCCTCAGATTGAAGTAATCACTATCCAGATGATGTTCTCTTCAGCAGGTGAGACAGCAGTAGGATCTCAATGTGTGGATTTTCTGCCTCTCTCTTCCTGAAGGAGTCATTGTCTTTGCTGAAGTGTTAACACTATGCTATGTATTCCCTAAATCCATTAGCTCATACATGGGCATTGTCAATGCATGCTAGGCTTTATTAATCTATGAATATCTGTGAAGCAAATGAAATCCCAGTGTCTGGTCATCTTACTAATTCCGTAAGAAAATTTTGTATCAATAGCAATGATAACAACATAGTTATATTTCATACATATTGTTATATATCAACAATATTGTTGTATTCCATATAACAATACAATTTTGGTATTTAATTCCTGAACATTTGACTTCACGCAGTTCTGAAATCACTCAATTGCTATATTAGCTTACTGCAGCATTTTTAATTTTTCTAGAGTTAAAAGAAATAGCAATTACAGAAATCAAATAAAAACAACCCCACTGCCTCAAATCCAAGTAATGCATCATCAGGACAGCAGAGATGCCCCTACCACTCAGAAAAACAGCACGAGTGAACCAGTTCAGTATATTTTCAGTGAATTTCACAACTATTTTTGTCAGCAGAAAAATACTGGGCATTCCAGTGGTGCCCAGGAGATGTAAAACATAGTGGTCATAGAGGTCCTTTCAGCCTCTGTCTTAGCCTCATCCTTTGTTACTATTGAAAAATACCTGAAAGACAATGCAGTCATTGGTCACAGCCAGTACAGCTTCATGAGAGGAAAGGCCCACTTATCAGACCTAATTTCCTTTTATAACAAGGTAACTCACCTGATTGATCAAGGGAAGTCAGTTGATGTAATCTTTTTTGGTTTCAGTAAAGCTTTTTAATACTGTCTTTGACAGGATCCTGCTGGATAAAATGTCCAGCACACAGCTGGATAAACGCTGGCTCACAGGTTAAGCACAAATGGTTGAAGTGAATGGGGTGACATCAGGCTGGTGACCTGTCACTAGTGGGGTTTCGCAGGGCTGCATCCTCATCAATCCTTCAACATCTTCATCAATGACTTGGACGCAGGACTGAAAAGGATACTAAGCAACTTCTCAGATGATACAAAACTGTGAAGAGCTGTTAACTCCCTTGAGGAGAGACCCTGCATAGAGACCTAGACAAATTAGGGGACTGGGCAATCACCAACCGTATCACGTTCAACAAGGGAAAGTGCCAGATTCTGCACCTGGGATGGGGCAACCCTCATGTATGGACAGACTGGGGGATGAGATACTGAAAAGCAGCGCTGCAGAAAGAGACCTGGGGGTCCTGGTCCATGGCAAGTTGAACATGAGTCAGCAGTGCCCTGGCAGCCAGGAGGGCCAACCCTGTCCTGGGGGCATCAGGCACAGCCGGGCAAGGGAGGGATTGTCCCACTCTTCTCTGCACTGGGGCGGCCTCACCTCAAGTTCTGGGGGAAGTTTTGGGTGCCAGAATATAAGAAAGATATGGAGCTGTTAGAGAGTGTCCAAAGGAGGGCAATAACAATGGTGAAGACTGGAGGGGAAGCTGTACGAGGAGTGGCTGAGGTCACTTGGTCTGTTCAGTCTGGAGAAGAGGAGACTGAGGGGAGACCTCAGTGCAGTTACAACTTCCTTGTGAGGGGAAGTGGAGGGGCAGGCATTGATCTCCTCTCTGTGGTTACCAGCGACAGGACCTGAGGGAATTGCCTGAAGTTGTGTCAGGGGAGGTTTAGGTTGGATATCAGGAAAAGGTTCTTCAGCCAGAGGGTGGTTGGGCATTGGAGCAGGCTCTCCTGGGCAGTGGTCACAGCACCAAGCCTGACAAGAGTTTAAGAAACATTTGGACAGTGCTTTCAGGCACATAGTACAACTCTTGGGGTGTCCTGTGCAGGGCAGGTAGTTGGACTTGATGATCCTTGCAGGTCCTTTCCAACTTAGCTTATTTTGTGATTCTGTGATAACTTTTTACTCTCACCCTACATCCATCTAATGTTTTCATGCTCCCCTGCCCCATTCCCCTTCAGGTTCCTTGTGCTTAATTCACCATTTTCTAACTGTCCCTTTAGGCTTGGCTCCTAATCCCTCTGCTCTGAAGAAGCACTGAAAGTACATCAGAGAGTGTCTTTGTAGTGCTCTCTGGCCATGAAGGAGAAATGAGAGGGGGAAGTCTGGCTCAACTAGTGCAGTCTTATTGTAGGTCATCCTTCATACAAACAGAATATGTTGACCTAGATGTTAAACTATTATATATTTCCCCAGTTTTCAGAAGCTCGTAATTCACACCCACAAAAAAAAGAAAACAAACAAACAAACAAAAAAAAGGTGTAATCAAAAAGCACCTTTCTGAAATGAGTTAGCAGAACTCTACTCCTTGATCTAAAGCTCATGTATGGTAAAGTTCCTAATTTTAGAACTGTTTTCATGTGGGTAAAACCAGATGCAGATTTATCAGGCAGGACAGAGGTTTTAATTTTCTTTATTCTCCCCTCCACTCTCTAGTAACACCAGGGAAAGTAGTAAGCACTTCTTTCATGTGATGTGGCTGCTCAGCCATGCAGCCTTCCCAGTCATGTAAGGGTTATAGCTGCTCCTGAGTAAAACATTCTCATTTCTTTTTTGAAAAGTGGCTAAGCTATTTTTGTTCAAGTTTTCAAAAGAAGTGTTCTGCCTGCGGCAGAAATTCAGCAAAAGAAATTTCTGCCCAAATTATTAAAGAATGGTGGAGTAACAAACTACTGAAAACAGATGGAGTTTGGCACAAGAAATTACAGATGCCATTACTCACGGCCTTTATACTCTCTAAGCATTTATACCGTAACACATATTCAAATGTGCAGTACCACTCAGCAGAGTACTTGTTTCTCTTACCTTCTGGGTTCTGTGTTCAGGCTTTCTGGCTGTAATACTGATCTTCAAGAAATGTACTTCCAAGCTGCTAGAGGCTGTTAGGTCAACCTTCCACCTAGCAATCAGGTGGCAAGAACCTCCTCACCTCAATGTCATTATTTCTTAGAAAAAACAACAATGATTTTATCCTTTTATCCTTTATCACTTTTAGGTCAGTGTAACAGTGCAAACAGCAGAGAAAAACTCAGCCACAGAGGGGTCTGAACAGATACTAAGAAAGCTAATGGAGTGGATTTTAATAGAGTGGATTTTAATTTCTAGAAGGAAGTTGTCAAACAAATAGATAGCAAAACTCTTTAAATACTTAACTAAAAAGGTAGTAATTACACATTTTGGGGTGGGAAATCAATTATAAACACCATTTGTAGAACAAAATCTAGCACTGACTCTTGCTTATTTTATAACAGTGCACAAGAAAGAGGTGAATAGTCTAATAACCGTTAGATACAAAGAAAGACATAATGAATGAAAGTCAGTTTAGCAAGAAGTAGGAAATAAGACAGTTATATTAGAATTTTTGTATCTTATTGGTGGATCCATTTATTTTTTTATACCAGCTTGGATTAAAGTAGGGGACAAATTTAGGTTTCAAGTCAACAAAGAAACAGCTGTGCCTTTCCATTTTTAATTGATTTATATTGTTACAAATCAATTTCATACAAGAGAAGCACCTTCTGGTATTACAAGGACTCATTATAGTGAATTAGAGTGGCTCCATGGAAATCAGTACTTATATTTGTTCAAAATTGATACGTAACAGAAGAAAACAAGTCTGACTCTCTCTACATCTACTATCTAAAGCACGACATCAGTGGCTCCAGCTACTTTGGGAAAACAACTCTAAATTGTATTCCAAGGAAACTAATTTTGCCTAACTGAAAAGAAATGATACAGAAGTAACCTCTTGATCTCAGGAAAATTAATGGTAAGCAAGGCCTGCATCAGTGGCTTGACTTTCTCTGCTAGTATCACCAGATGGAACCCACACCACTAGGGAATTGTATGAATTCTAAGAGACTTTCCTTTTTTTTATTTTTCACATTCTCTGGATATAGTTTCAAAGGAGTTTAATGCTAAACCTATCCTCTAGACAAAGCTTTAACAGTAAATGAAGACTGACTTACTCCTGTTACTGTAGCTCAGCCAGACCATTTCAGTAAAATTCAAGCCTCAGCGCATTCAGTGGGAGATTTCCTACGAAAATCAGATGAAGCCAGGATTTCATCTCAGCTGTCTTCTCTGTTCTTGTGTAGGAGAACCAACTACAACTAGAAAGAGATGATGCATTGTTCTTTACAGTCTGCACCTGTGTCTATTTTAGTCTTGCAGCTAGAGCTACACAGCAAAGTACTTGACAGTTACTAAAGAGAAGAGTCTGGAAACTGTCAACTGAGAGGGATGCTTTTGGAGCTCTCACTCTATGGAATAAGTTCTTTTCTGTTTAACCAAAGGAAAAGTATTTCTGTTAAGAAACTTGACATTCCAAATAAGAGTGCTGTTAAGTCAGGGAATGAAAATATGAAATCGCTGTTTGTTACCAGTGCTGTAAATCTTGCTGAAAGCCTTCACAAACACACCAGATGCAGACTGCTAAATCCTTCCATTTCATGACAGCACCCAACCACTGACAGAATCGTGCTTTCCACAGACAGGATTGAGCGAGTACCAGATATGTAAAGCCTATATGCATCAGTTACGATTAGCAAGTGAGGCAGATGCCACACTCAACCAATAATTTAATATTGTACCGCCAGATAAAATTTCACACATATACAAAAAAAAGCTTGATTCTATACATTCACGCTATTATATTAAATTTTGAGTGCTGTCAGGATTGAGAGCATAGCCTAAAAACAGCGCAACATTCAAGTTGTGCATCTAAGTGTTTGTGTATACATGTATATATGCAACAAAATTACTATATCTGTAATTATGCACAGAGATAACAATGTTTCCATTATATCTTTCACAGCAACAGCTTGAAAACCAGTAAGTACAGTTTTCTCTTGCTGCAGATGGAAAGTTGGAGGCTGAACTGCAGGCTGAATTTGAAGTTTTGGAAAAGTTGATTAATTTAGAATTTTAAGACAATGCTTTAAAAAGCAAAACATTTTATAGATACATGACTCAGAAAGGGCTGAAATTTAAAGCATTTAGCTTGACAGGTGCATATATATACACATACAGAGAGGTAAAAGGAGGCTTTGCATATTCACAGTGTGAAATTACTGTGAATCTGTACAAAACTGAAATGTCTCATTTTCAGCATAGCATAAATCTATTCAGCATTCAGGTGATACATTTAATTGCTTGCTTGTCTTATTATGATGCTGTTTATTACTTTTTCTTTTATATAGCTATGACAAAGAGGAACAATGTAGTCTTCTAATTTAATATCCCAGATTACTAAAATAGATTCGTAAACCATTCTATTGTTATTTTGCCTCACTGGCCTTCTAGTCTGTGCCAGCAGACCTTGTTGTTACTCACCCTATCTTTAGCCTCCAGCATTTGTGATCTTCAGCTTAGAAAAAATTAGGGCAATATCCATAAAAGGATGTTTCAATTTAGCTTATCCTGCCTTAGACCCAGAAAACAGGTTCACAGACCTATATTAGATACTAAGAATAGAAGTTATACCTAACCAACACTCTAGCCAACAGGAAATGCTGAAGATCATGAAAACTCACCTCTTGTAAACGTTTCATGCACCTAACACTGAGCTGCAGAAACGTGTAGGACGAGACCAACATTCATAGTTCGTAATATCTTAAAGGGGGCTTAGAAGTCTAGGTTGTCTGTTTAAACTGATGCTTAGCTCCCACTTTAATGACTTTCCTTTGGGATAATTGTTCAATGCTGCAAACATGCAGGAAATGGGAGATTTACGGGAGCAAAATCCTCCCGGCTGAGACAGCCAGAACCTGAAGTACAGCTGATAAAGGTGGTGGCCTCACTCTGGCTTCTACTTCCACAAAGGTCCCCCACCGTCTTTCTACTGGTACTGAGATCCAGTCTCAACTGGATTTTCCTTGGAATTAGGCTTAGTTATCGTGAAAGCTTCAGCCTTTCACAAATTATTCTAAATTTTACTCCCGAGCTTTTACATAAATCCAAGAGCATTACCTTTAGCTGGAATAAGCCAGTTTTGAAATCTATTTCTGCAACATGACCTTTTACAAAAATCTCACATCTAAGCCAAACGTCACTCTGGAGTAACTCAAATTCCTCCTGAAGTACGAAATGACTGAATGTCGAGAACGCAGGCGAGGCGCGGCACTGGGGCAGGAGGGCCCATGAACGCAGCAGCCTTTGAGAGATCTGAGGTAGGAAAAAACCTTCGGCGCCCGAATGCACCTCAGCACCGCTGCCCGCCCCTGGCTCTCCGGGCTGTTTCAAACGTTTCCAGCTTTGGAGTTCAGCCCCCCTCATGCAAAAAGAAAACACGCTGTCCTCGCAGCTGACCCCCCCACCCTTCCCAGGGGACACCCCGGGGTGTGGGGCCGGTCCCGCACCCGGCGGCGCCGGCCCGCGCCCGCCCGGCCCTGGTTTCCGGCGGG
>WEIT01024727.1:0-12739 GCA_013389985.1 Dryoscopus gambensis | reverse complement strand
CGCTCCGAAGTCAGGGCGCTGCACAGCTCAGGTAACCCACCCCGGGCCCCCAGGTGTCTCGGCTCCCGCAGCCTCCCCCGGCTGCCCCTGCCCCGGCCACAGCCCCCAGCGCTGCCACCGGGCCCTGGGGAGGCCGGCAGGCAGGTACCGCCTTGTGGGCTGGGGGCTTGTCCAGTCTGTGCTGCCGCCCCTGTGTCTCATGCTCGTGAGTGCGGGGGGTCCGGAGAAGGGCAGCGGAGCTGGCGACGGGTCTGGAATGCAGGTCCCGTGAGGAGCGTCTGAGGGCGCTGGGGTTGCTCAGCCTGGAGAAAAGGAGGCTCAAGGGGGGACCTTATCATTCTCTACAACTCCCTGAAAGGAGGGTGGTCGGTCTCCTCTCAGGTAACAAGTGACAGGATAAGACGGCATAGCCTGAAGTTGCACCAGGGGAGATTTAGGTTGGACTTTAGGAAGGATTTCTTCACAGAAGGGGTGATTAAGTATTGGAGTGGACTTCCCAGGGAGGAGGTGGAGTCCTCATTCCTGAAGGTATTTAAGGAATGACTGGATGTGGCACTTGGTGCCCTGGTCTAGTTGACATGATGGTGTTTGGTCATAGGTTGGACTCACTGATCTCAGAGGTCCTCTCCAACCTGGCGTGAGGGGAAAGGGCAGAGTTCAGTCACAGGCTTGCGGGGACGCCCTCCGTGGCTCACAATAGCTTTTGGTCCAAGTGCTTCACCCACAGTGAAGCAAGGGGCAGCCCTGCAGCCCGTGCCTGTGAGAACCACTGTGCTCTGCAGAGCGTCTGTCACATCTTCCCGTGCTTTCTGTTCCTGCATCACACGGCTTCCTCTTTCTGCTGAGGCAGAGCCTCAGTCTTTGTGTCAGGGGCTGCCAAGGCTGGTGAGTGAGCGTGCCAGCAGCATATGGTAATGAGATATAGGGTTGACCTTGAGCCTGCAGATGGCATGAAGGATGACCTGAACTGCCCTGGAATATCCTCTGGTGACCTTTGAGGCAGGTGACGGGGCTGTGCAGAGTAGAAGTGGCGTTTGGAAACGGTGACGTATGCCCTGTGGTAACTGACCCTTTTCAGGATGGATGCCAAAAACAACAAACCTCCTAAGTTCAAAGCAAGTGATGAGTAGTTATTTGCAAGTGATTCTGATGGTGCTCTTAATTGCTCAAGCTCTTACTTACACCGCTTTAATCCCATTTCTCTCCATTTTAATATTTTGTAATCTGTTTTTTAGTTGATCAGTTAATTTCTTTGTTTAGTTCCGCAAAAGTTACTCACGAAGGAAGTCTTTGAGGAGTTGATAGCCACAAAATTCCTTCAAGAATTTGTGAACAGATAGTATTTTATTTGGGAAAAGTACTAAAAAGACTGGGGTTATTTAGCATAAACAAATTAGAGTGAAAGTGAACAAGTTAACAATGAAGTGAGTCAGGTAAAACACCTGAAGATGGTAGCTCAGCACTTTTCAGCCCTTTGTTGGGATGAGTAACCGTAAGAACAAAAAGAAATTCAGCAGTGTAAAACGGTAGCAAACGCAGCATTGCTAAAAGTATTTCATCACTTTAAACATGCCATGGAATGCAACTGCGTTTAACTCAGCAAGGTTCATGGATACACTCTGTATGTGTGTGAATAATAGGAGTATTCCCAGTTACAATCAATGGCGGTAAGAATTCTGGTGGAAGGATTTAAGTCTCAAAGCTCTAGAGAATCTGGTAGATAATATTAGGGATATTTGCCCTCCCGACACCTGAGACATCTTATTCTTTATAGTGCTTCCTGTGTTTCTGTGAATTTGGCACTTTGATATTAAGAATACTGGGGTTTTTTTCCTGTTTTGTGGGTGTTTTTTAAATTAATTTTTTTAATGTTTGTGTGTCTTCTTGCAGACCCTAGCATTTCTTTGGGGATACTGATGTTATGAAGGATGATCTGAAATTTTTTGTACCATATGTGTTTTTGCTATTTCTGTGCAGCTGCTGTAATTACAATTCTTATTGTAAGTGTTGTTGAGGTTGCATGTCTCTGCCATAAATAAACAAAATGTGTCTTAAAAGGCTGGAAGCTGTTAAGAGTCAACTAAACAGCAAACTGCTAGTAATTTGGATATGACATCCCTGCCAGGTCGGATTTACTGTCCGTTCTGGTACCTTTTAAGTGTAAGGGAGAAAGTGTTGCCTGATTTTGTGCTGTTACCTGTGAAGAAGCCATGCTTGGCTTTTCAGCTGAAAAAAAAATTCACTTTGCAAAGTGAATATGGCTTGCTGGCTCACTGGGGCTGTGGAGGAATTGCTAAAGCTATCGAGTGGTAAAGCTTAAGAGAAGTCTCAAAGTGAAAGAGACTCCATGACAAAAAGGTAATGGGAATATCTAGGAAGGGTTTGGGTTTGCACAACTTAATTAATGAGGGAAACAATTTATAGTAGCAAATGGTGTAGAAGGCTAACTGTCAGAATCAGTTTTAATGCTGGTTTCATATTTCCTTCTATAAGACTGAAAAATACCAAGTTTTTGTAGACTGTAGAGTTACTTGTGATGAATTATTTTAAATGCAATATGAGCTGAACAAAGTGAAATTCTTCGTAACTCAGTTCACTGTTATTTAATTATTTTAATCTATACATAAATATGAATATTTTTTTAAAAACTGACAGAATACACAATATTGGAGTTGCTTTAAGGGGTTAGAGGGAACAAATGCTGAATTAGATGTAAACTGAGGAGCTGGAAAAATAAGAACCATAGCCAGTCAGATAGTACAGGCAAAGGAAGGTCTCTGGTGTACTTTGCTGCTCAGTGTACATGAAATAACTTAGGCTTTGTCACTTGTGTAGACCAAAGTATATACTAGCTACATTCACTGTTTTCTGCAGCACTGCCTGTCCAGGCTCACTTCCTCTGCTTTCCATATATGAAATTTTTGGTCAATTCCAGTTTCTAATCAAACTTATGTTTAAAGCCTAAAAGATCTCAGTAGTACATACAAGTGTATCTGCTGAGTAAAACACAGTCACTTGTGAAAACTGTCATTCTTCAGAATCCTATAATGTTCATCATCAGTGTATAGGATCTAAATGATTGTGGTAAAAATTGATAATCTGAAAGAAAACTATGAATTTGACTGTGTGTTTGTAAGTGGGGGTTTTTCCGGTTGATGATGGGTGTAAATGCTTGCTGGCACATTGCCTTTTCCAATTTTACCTGTGTCATTATCTTTGTTGAAGTTCGCATGTTGACAGCTATGAGTGTGGTTCTGATGATTTTTTTTTCATTGGCAAAACCTATTTAAGAGACTTCATTCTTTCTTCTTTCTCATGACATTCCTATAATTTTTCATTGCCTCCATAGTTGTACTTAGGGGGCTGCATTGTGGTGACTGAAGTGACTCCAGGGATTTGATTTATAGTGAGGCCTTATGTACAGTTGTTGCGTCAGCACAACTTAGAAGGCAGCAAATGGAGACGAGAATTTTCAAAGCTAGTTGTTTGAAAGTTTGCAGAGTTATGCCTGGGGTATTTAAAATTATTCTAACATTTAGAGAAGAAAAGGTTCGTGGTAAAAAAAAGCGTGTATTTTATTAGACATGCTAATGTAGCTGTGTCTTAGTTTAGAAGACAGGTGACTGCCAGGGGAAACCAGAGCCTCCCTTGGAATAGAGAATGTAAACCCCCCACCTCCGAATTGCTATAATTTTGAAATTATGGGGCTTTCAGGCAAAGATACGGGGATAGGAATACCAGTTCTTTACTAAGAATAATTACAAACTACAAAGGTAGTGGTACAGAGAAAAGAAAAGAACAACAACAAACAAATAATCCCAGAAACTCTGACAGAGTCAGAATACGACCTGACACCCTGTTGGTCAGGGTGTGGCGAGCAGCCCAAAGTAAATCCTCCTGGAGTGGCAGATGTGGCTCCGTTGGAGTAGAGGTGATCCTGTAGAAGGGGTCCGGTGATGACAGGATGGGTCCAGTTTTCCTCGGGGAATCCGGTGGGAAAAACCAGCTGCCCTGATGTCCTGAGTTGCAGATTTTATGCAGGTAGAGAGACTTCGACTCCTCCCACTGTGTGGAGCCTTCCCCAATGGGGTGATGTAATGTTATCAGTCACAAGGAGAGCCTTAATGGCTCATTCCCAGGCGATATCCCCTTGGAGGAGGATGGGTGGAGGAGGAGATAAGGAAGCACTGCCCCATCTGGTTTTAACGATTGACCCATTAACAGAAGGCACCCGCCCTCCTTCCCCTGGAGTTACAAGAGATGAAAATATCTTTCAACCGGTTTCAACAGATGAAATAGAATAAAATTTTTGGTTACATATTGCAACCCAAGACAAGCTGGAACAAAGGGGTGAAATGTCAGGTCAGCTTCTGTACGGCTTCATTGTTGGTCCATGACTGGATGTCAGTAAATAGTTTCTGAGTTTTAATATTTCCCAGTTGTTTGAAATTTATTTTTTTCTTTTGAACAACAGTTACAGGTCTGATACGTGGTGATGTGTTCTACAAGTTCTGCTCAGTTTAATTCATAAGATTGAAGTTGTAGCTGCTTGGCATACTCAGGGACTCAGGATAGCTGTAGGCAATGCCATAGCTAATTTTAAAGCTGTTTTGTCAATTTTGGATAACTTTTCAGTAAATGTGA
This sequence comes from Dryoscopus gambensis, assembly GCA_013389985.1. NCBI lineage: Eukaryota > Metazoa > Chordata > Aves > Passeriformes > Malaconotidae > Dryoscopus > Dryoscopus gambensis. Next base: position 8,095 of record WEIT01024727.1, on the reverse strand, counting down.
AGTTTCAAAAACAAGTTGCTTTTCAATTGTAGATTCCTTTTAGTTGAAATAAATTATTGAAATTATACTAATACTAATGTACTTGTTATCTAAGCTCGGTTTAGAACGGATAGTCTGGTTTTCCTCCACTGAGCAAAATGTACTTCAGAAATCTTCGTACAGTTTTAAAACACTCTGAGCTAATTTTTCACAAAAGTAGCATTGGCTACAGAAGATTTGAAAAGGAGCCCTGGTGATGTGGTGGGCATCTGTTACTGTGTGACTAAGAGGAGCTGGTGGATATAGCTTTTTAGACAGCTAGCAGTAACCTCCCACTCATGAGCTTTCATGCTCATGGGGATTTCAGCCATGCAGACAAGCTAGGAGGGCAATCTGGTGTTGTGCGTGCAGTTGGGTAATTCCTAGGCTGTGTTGGTAAAAATTTTGTATCACAGATGCCAGAATCAAGGTTAACTCTTCACTTCATCTGCTGCTTTCAAGTAAGGAAGAGCTGTGATCAGTTTGGTCACAGGTGGCAGCCTGGATCTCGGTGACTGGAACATGACTGAGTTGCACATCTGGAGGAAGGCTGGGAAGGTGAGCAGCAGAATTAGGATCCTGGTCTTGAAGACTTCAAGCTTCCACTTATTCAGGAGATCAGTTGGTAGAATCCTTTGGATAACAGCCATGAAAATGAAAGGTACACAGGAGAGCTTGAAAATTTTTAAAGAAAACTTAATGGCAGCTCAGGAATGAACCATTCCAGAGAAGCAGGAGGCCTGTTTGGCCAAGCAGGCAATTTCTCAATGAACTAAAACACAAAATGGGAACATAGAAAAGTGGAAGGACAGACAGCAGAAGTGTAAAAGTGTAATTTAGTATGTACAGACAAAATCCCTACCATCTTGTCCGAGTGCAGACATTTAGTCCAGAAGGACCCTGATAAACATGAGAACTGGGACAACAGAAACCTCAGAAAGTTTAAGAAGTTTGAAGATCTGCTAGTGGACTAAAGTGTTGCTGGGGAAGAGACTGGCTGAGTAACAGCTTTGGTGAAAAGGCCATGGAATTGCAGTGATGTCTGGTTGAATACAGCAGGGGAACAGGCTGGCTAGAATGGCTGTGGAACATCTGTCCTTGAAGGTTTTTGAGATTCAGTCATACAGAGCCACAGCTCATCAGATCGCATCTTGGTGGTAAACTGATGTTGAGGTTGAACTCCAGTGTTTCTGGAGTGTTTTGATATTTGATGAAATGGGCAGCTTAAGACCTCTTTCTCATGGTAAATGTATTACAGAGAAATATTCTGAAATTTATCAAGCCTGTGTAAGACCATCATGGTTGTAAACATTTAAAATTGACTTAAACCTCATAAGACTTTTGTAATTGAGCATTATGCAGCTCCCTACTTCCAGGGTATTGGCCAAACAAATAACAGCTCTTGCTAAGTAAAGATTGTATGCTTCCTGCAGGGCTGGATCATAGAATCATAGAACATGCTGGCTTGGAAGGGACCCCCAAGGATCGTCAGGTCCAATTCCTGGCCCAGCACAGCACATCCGAAGAGTTAGATCATGTGCCTGAGAGCATTGTCCAAGTGCTTCTTGAACTCTGTCAACCTTGGTGCTGTGACCACTGCCCTGGCAAACCTGTTCCAGGGTTCAACCACCCTCTGGGTGAAGAGCCTTTGCCTAATATCCAGTCTAAATCTCCCCTGACACAGCTTCAGGCTATTTCCCCGAGTCTTATCACTGGTCACCAGAGAGCAGAGATCAGTGTCAGATAAGATTCCGCCTTCATGTTGTTGATCTACTAATGCAAAAAAAATGAATGAAAATGTTCTCTTCCTGGAGTAAATACCAGGATTTTGGGTTCATGACACCTCGGACTGTAACCTGTAAAGACACTCATTAGCCAATCCAAAATAGACAATTGGAAAATCTAGCATTAGCTTAAAACCTGAAAATTAAAAGAATAGAAGGTCTAAAAAGAATGTTGAGTAGAAATTGAGTGATATTCAAATTTTATGTTTGAAGCAATTATTTTGGGTTTTTAGATGGAAAGACTTCCTTTTGCCTGTAAAAAACCACAACTTTAGTGGATTTTTTTGTTTAGCTTGGAGATAGGTTTTGTTTGTAAACATTCATCTGTTTCGATCAGCAGCAGCTGTCAGACTGCAGCATCTTGTGGACAGGAGCTGAGCTCCACCTCATCTGTTTGTGAAGACTGGTGGTCAAGGAACAAACCTAAACCTTGTGAGTGCAGGGAATAGGTTTCTGTTCCTCATATTCACGTGTTTGGGAGGTTTCCAGTGCTGATATGAGGTGCAGAATAGGTGACAGTGTTGCTCAATGAATGTAATATTTGCAGCCATAAAGACAGCCAGTAATAGCTGCTATGAAATGTAAAAAAGAAGAAAGTTATAGGGCTGCCCTTTTTTTTTCCTGCCATGAATAATGTATTTGGAAAAGTTAAGGAAAAAGAAAAAACCTGGAAAGTATAATTTCTGTTTCTTCAAAATAAGTCATCTCTTCAAGGATTAGTAAGGGCTGACACTCTTGTCTGTTTCTTTATGGAAATCTGCTGCATAAATATCAGTTCAAAGCATAATTTTTTTCCATCCTTCACATTAGAATGAAATTAAGACCTGGAAATACACATTTGAATATAATACAGATTTCAGACTTTCCTTTAACAGGAGTGATTTTATCACACAGAAATTAATGTTAGCAGAGCGCTTAGCACCTTCACAGTTTTAATATGCTCTTGCTGTTGCAGACTCTTGAAACCAGATGGATGGTCTGTGTACAAGTGAATGTGTAATATACTAAGGAGTGTGTTAGTCTCACCTATTTTCAGGACTAAAGAGGCCAAAAGGCAATGAATTCAGCAACCTAAAAACATACTGTTTCTGAAGCATCATTGTAGTGTCTTACAAAAACACAAGTAATACAAATATTATTTACCCATGAGATTGGAACTGTTTGTGTTGTGTACTCAAAAAACTAAATACGGTTTTCTTTTGTAGTAGGATTTCTTTATTTCTTTATTTAAAAATAGCATTTTAAAATGTATTGATTTCATTCTTTTTTAATTAATGTGTTATTTTACCAGAAAAATGGCAAGTAGAATAAAACTTCTTTCTACTTTGTAAGTTCTTAATGTGTGGTTTATACGCAATCTGTTTATCTTTATATGTGACCAGTGTTGCTGTAAATACTTTAAATGGCAGTGGCTTTTTCTTTTCAGCATAGAGGAATAAATAGTACGATTAGGGAATAGTCTCTTCTTGGGAGGTGGAGGGGTAAGGAGAGATAGTTGGTGCGATACTAGCTTTTAAGAGCAGTCAAACGTGCCAAGTGCACAGTAAGACTGCATGTTCAGGAACCCTTCTGACTGAGACTGTAGCATCACATCATCCACAGTGGGTCAGAACAAAGGTCCATCGAACCTACTGTTCCATATTGGCCATCAGTGAGTAGGAGATGCTGGGGGAGAAAAAAAGCACAGGGTGTTCATGCAGGGGTGCCCTGCCGATCATGCAGCTCAGGGGCTTGGAGCTGGAGGTGCTGCCTTTCTATTCAGACTGAGTGGAAGAAATAGGCCTGCTCACTTGAAGAGCCCTTCTCAGTTACTGTAAAAAGCAGATACAGATAATAATACTGTTTCTGTCTAAAACGTAGGTCTAAATAAGAGAGCATATAATTCAGTGCTCTGCAGTTACTGGGTAGCTGTATGTCCATGTGTGAATTTCCATATTGCCAGAGGTAATATTCACACCTGTCTTTTCCAAATGCAGTAGAAAGGGCTCATTGCATGCACTGAGGCTATTTTCAGATCTCCTTTTTTTTAGAGAATCTCTTCAGGATCCTGTTACGGGGTTTCGATCTTTATGTGCTGCCAATTTTTGACCCCTATTGCATAGACTCCCAGAAGACCTCCTATGTCTGTATCATGTCTGCCCCGTGAAAGGGATGTCCCCTTTACCTTTTGGGTTCTGGCTTATGTGGCTCTTGTTTTGTTTCAGCAGCGTTGTTTCTTTGCGTACATTATGCTCTGCTTGTATCCCACTGTTTCCCCCAAAGACTGTGGTATCTAAGATTACGGTTTTCTCTGTGGGAGACAAGAAAGCAGAAGCACATCTTCAGTGCTTGCCCAAGCAAACCTGATACAGCTTACGAAGTCTCCATCACAAAATCCTGTGGGTATAGCTCTTGTCCACAATAGTGTGGTAGTAGCTTGTGGGACGGGTTGGAGTATACATGGGCTGTTCCATAATTTGCCATGTAGTCAAACTGTTTGGGATACATGTGCTCAAATTATGGGTTTTGCTGATTGAACACCACAATTTTACCAAGCAGGCTGTTATCAGTGCCTTGCCAGCTGGTGAAACACTGGAAAGGGCCTGTCTGGAATGACATCTCTCTTCAAAGGGTTTGGAAATGGAGTAACCAAACATGAGTTTTTAAACAAGCACAGAAGAAACAAACTGAGACAAGAAAATATAGCCCAGGTGGAAGTGTGTGATAAGATTAGTGGGCTAATCCTCCCTGTGCTCATTTAGCTATGAAAATGGACTCTGCTGTCTTGGTTTATTATTGCGTAAGGTTCTATTAAACACTGCTAATATTTTTGCTTTTTGGACAGATGCAAGCTGGAGGCAAGATTTGTCTCCAGGCAGCAACAAACCTATTAAAAGCTGAATACCCTGACTGTGTGCTCAGCTTGCACCACATCCTACATGTAGTTCTCTCCCAGCCCATTTTTCATGAAAGCTTGTAGGGGTCCATTGATGTCGGGAATACTTGTGGTATTTTTGAACATGGTTAGATGTGTTGATCAAGGGTTAGCATGTTATGGACTGAGGTAAATACCACCAGAAGTGATGCATTTTCCATTTTTCACCTAGACCAAACTCAGTTTTGATTTGTTTTGGGGTTTTTTTAAGGGAGTGCGGGAAATCAAGTAAGGCTTTTCAATTCTGTGCTAATAAACTAGGTAATTGGAATTCTATCCTATAGATGATATCATCATCCCAAAGTATTGAAAAAGTCTGACATCTTGTTGTTTTGGCATCTTGGCCCTACTGGGTTTGGAAGACTTGTGTGCCTGAAATAGTATTTACTATTGAGCTGAGGTGATTTCAGCTAGGAGCTAATTAATCATATACTCTTGTCTCATTGCATGTTGGACGAGGAATTCAGAGAAAATAAACTGTCACTAAATTCTTAGGGATATGTAAGGCATATGTATGCTCTTTTTAGAATGTTAAAATTGTTCCGGGCTGGGCTACTGAGAGAGATGTCAACTTTTGCAGAAAGCAGTGGGCTCCTAGGGTGTTTTCATCAACTTGGAGGCATTTTCATAGAACCACAGATTAATAGAATATCCTGAGCTGGAAGGGACTCACAAGGATCATCAGCTCTTGGCCTTGCACAGGAATGTGCCCCAAGAATAACACCATGTACCTGAGAGCGTTATCCAAACACTTCTTGAGTTCTGTCAGGCTGTGACCATTTCCCTGGGGAGCCTGTTCCAGTGCCCAACCATACTCTGGGTGAAGAGCCTTTTCCTAAATCTCCCCTGACACGGCTTCGTGCCTCCCTCTTCACCAGAGAGAAGAGATCAGTTCCTGCCCCTGCCCTTCCCCTCATGAGGAAGCTGCAGACTGCAATGAGGTCTCCTCTCAGTCTCCTCTTCTCCAGGCTGAACAAGCCAGGTGACCTCAGCCACCCTTCATATGGCTCCCCCTCATCTCATTACCATGGATGGCCCGGATTAAAAAGGTGTGGTGGCAAGAATTCGGTGGTTTGTCATGATCACCATTAGTTGTTCCCCAGTGAGAAAGAGTGAGCTTGGAACTGCAGTAGAATAAAGGGAAAGGGAGATGATGATTAGTCAATAAAATAGTTTTCGTTGCTTTAAAACTTAAAGAAATGGGCAAGAGACTGGGATAGCCAAAGACTAGATTTCAGTCCTTGCAGAGCTTGTGTCTCTTGTTCAGTGACTTTAATTTATGTAAGAGTTCCCAGAGTCAGGACCAGGGCTCTAAGCTGTTGTAACAGCTGTTGCTGTTTTGGACTGCGTTTGAATGCTTCAGGCTGGAGAGGGTGCAGTCCTCTTTGGTACATTTGAAATAAAAGTTCAGCAGGGGCCAGAAAAGGAGCTAAAGCCCTAGGCAGCTGCCTACTTCTTAGCTTAGCCCAGTTCTGTTTGGAACCATTCCACTTCTGGGCTCTTGCACAATCAAAGAAGGGTGCTTAGCTCTAGCATGGTGAGTGGGAACTGCTTGATTCTGCTTTGCCCTTAGAACCAGGGATGAATCCTTGTCCACCTTGTATATGACAGTACTGCTGTTGCCTATGTCCCACTTTCTGGCAAGCTATTGGAACACTGTAATGCTCCAATTGTATTGTTGCATAAAATGTGGGAACAATCACCAGCTTACTACCTTTTGCCAATGTTTTAGGGAAAAATAGACGGCTGATTATTTAGACTCTAGAAGCAACAGAAAAACCCACGTGCAGTCATGTATGTCAGGCTGTGAATCCCAGTCTCTGCATGCTAATCAAGCCTTTCAATTTTGGAGGAGATCAGCTATAATCCTTTCTTCACTGCTTCCTGTAGGTGATTCTACTCTGTTACTGTTACTGTAACTGATTCCTGTTACTGTAAGTGATTCTACTCTGGCTGTTATAAATCTAGTCCTTCCCCATGAGTTGTGTGAGCCATGTCAGAACTAGGGATTCTCAGTGTTTCTCACTGATAGTTCTACAGGCAAACATGCTGAAGTTTTAATTTCAGTAAATCAACAATGGTAGCTGGAATGGGGTTCTATGCTGGGCTTGATTTTCATAGCTCCCAACAGCTTAAGGTTGTAACAGCAGCAATAAAAGAAAAAGCAGGTAAAAGTAATATTAATTAAGTGTAAATTGATCTACAATTCCTGATCTACTGAAAGCAGCAGAGCCTAATTAATAAACACAAACACATTAGAGGCTGCTTTGTGAACACATAGCCTCACCACAGCAGGCTTTAAATTTTAAGAACCTTAAATATTTAAAAGTATCTAAGTATGTAAGAACTAAAAGACTTATTTTCTCTGTTTTAGGTGATACTGTCACTATTGGAGATGTGTCTTTTAAACTCAAAACACCGAAGAACCCAGAACTTGTTCCACAGAACTACAGTAAGAATCTGCTTTCCTTCCTTGAAGGAATTTCAAGGCTTTATTCAAAAAATTTCTACTCACTCAATCACCTCACTGACTTTGCTGAAATTATCTAAGAAATATATTCTGAAAAAGCAATTTTGGGGCGGCTGTCTTTGCTTAGTTCATTCCTGTATCTCTGGTTCAGCTGGTTGTATAGTAATCTTAACTTTGAATATAACTCGTCCCACTGGTCAATGGGACAGTAAGAGAATCATTTGTGTATGTTTAATGATTTTGTTCAAAAGGGTTCTTATCCAGTTGTTTGGCCATAAAACTGTGGCCATTAAGAATTATCATTCAATTATGATACGATTATATGTTCTAGGAGTTTGCAGATGTATGGTGTTTTTCTACCGTGATATTTAGTATTCTCAGATTATCACATACTTGTTGCCAGCAAACATACAGATCTTTGCAAACCATCAAGTTAATGAGAAGTCAGTTGCAATAGACAGCAGAAAAATGCTGTCAAATGGAAAATACACAGCCAGTTATGCGTATCAACAATGCACATACATGTACCTAAAATTGATTCACATTATCTTTTGATACCTTATTGCAAATGTCACTGGTTTGCAGCTATCCTTATTTCCTGACTGTTCATGGAGAATACATGCTTCTTGAGCTTTTCCTTTTGCACCATAGATCAGAAGTGAATCATGTTTGCGTTGTGGCTTTTCCCAGTACGCAGGCCAGACGTTTTCTGAGGACCCAAAATGATCAGTTGCCGTTTGTTCAGTACTTTCACATGTAGACTGCTGGATATCCAAAATGCAAGTTAGAAAACATCCACTAACAACTCATTTTTCCATTTGGATAAGTTTGCAGACCAAAACCAAGCACACATGGCGTTCTAAAAGGGTATGCAAGTCTTACATTACTGTTTACACAGAGACAAGCACT
>WEIT01024726.1:1338-36419 GCA_013389985.1 Dryoscopus gambensis | reverse complement strand
ATTTTCACTTCTTAGTCTATTTGTCTCAAAATAAACCAGGTGAGTCTGTCAGTGCCTGTTGTTTTACATTTTTAAACACTTAATATTGCTTCAACTATACCACATTTACCCCACTTTGGAAGTGGTGGCTTCCTGAGAATATTCCTCAAGAAGAATCCACTTTTTATGGCTGGTGAAATACACTTTTGCACTGTGTTTGATTGGTTAAGACTAAAGTAAAATCTGAAATTACTATAAGAATTAGTATTTGCTATATATAATTGAATTTTTCTTTGCAATTAATTCCTAACCTTGAGTAATTCAGATAATTTTTGGTAAATCATTAAAGAGTCAAACTTCAGTTAACAGTCATCCAATTATTTCTATATCATGCCCAAACAGAACTGAACCATTGTGATAAAGTTTGTAGAGCGCTCCTTGTCGTGACTGTTCGTTCCTATGTAAAAAAAACAACCACCACAAAGTCCTGATATGACCTGTATATATTATACATTTGTTAAATTTAACACAGCTCTTGTCTTGGGCTAACATTCTGAGAACACAGAGTATTGAACACACCACTTTTAATTGCTGTTTACCAGAATCCTGTGCAGCATCTCCTCCCTCTAAGGTGCAACTTGGTAATGGGGCCAGTGTCAACGAATTAGCAAAGCCAGCAGTTCATATCAGAGCCACTTCTGATTAGCATTGCCAAATTATTGGTTCTAATTTATTCATTAATGCCTAAAGAAACAGAACAACATCTGAACGATGCTGCTATTTCAGGATTTTCAGAGGAAAATCTCGAAAGTAGATTCAAATCAAAGACTGAGAGCTTGTTTACATATTTAGTTTAGAGAAGATTGGTATATTCCGGGTTATCCCATTAAAAAATGTACAGAACACACAAATACCTGGGAATCTCTTGCAGTCAATGCCACTTTTCCCCCCACTGACTCCAGAAAAGGAAGACAGTTCCAAACTAGCAAAAAATTCCCTGTTAATATTCCTCTGAGCTAACTAGACACATTGGGGTATACATCTAACAAGTACAGATATTTTAATCCAGTTGGGAATTCTTCTCAGACACTTTGGCTCTGAAATGATGCTTTTAAAAGAAAATACAATGGATAGGGAATACTGAGAGATCCACAGACAAAGAGAGATGCATAAACCCAATATATACTGAAATAACTGAAATGTTGCCAGTTAGGGAAGCAGGTAAAGGAGATTTAGGCAGCTGAAAATAACCTATGATTTTTAACAGCACTAGTAAAACTGATAAAAAGACTGTTTTTATTCCCATTCTTGCTGTTTTGCAAAAAGATGAGCAACGACAAAGGCAGACTATCCTTCCTTACACCATTTTGTATTTTGTGAATAGATTCTGTATCTCCACAAATATCAAAACAGAAATTTACTTTTTAAATTCTGTGACATGTAAACCATATTTGCCATGAAGTGCTTATTCCCCACTGAGCCACAGGCTGTGGTATAAAATGTTTGAGCCCATTTGTGAGTAGGAAAAACACATTCAACTACTAGCAAGTATTGCCCACCACCCAATTGTCAGAACAGACTTCAAAATGCAAAATTATTATTTTGACTGTTATTTTCATACAGAAGAAAGAAAGGTTCTCTCCTGAGTATGTCACAGATTATGCCTGCACAACGCATGACAGAATGGTGCAAAACACTTTCAAGACTTGGATTTGCAACTTCGGCAGGGGAATGGGAGGGACAGAAGGGCTTTGGGTTGGGGTTTGGGGGAAGGACCCAAAAGACATGAAAATTTTGTAAATATATAATCAAGTCTTATCAGGCTAAGATAGAGTGGCTTCTACTCTTCCCCTACCTAGTCCCAAGTTCCCTGCCTCTCAGAAACCAAGCTCAATGTAAATTTTTAAAACATTCCCATAGAGAGTTAGTAATGTTCAGGTATTTTTTGATTTAATGGGTATTAAAGAGTTCACTCAGGATTTACTGACAAGCAACGAGTCTTTTAAACTCTGAATTTGTTATTTATGTCTCAACGCAGAAGCAAAGTCTCAAAAAGAACATTATGGCTGTCAGAAAGATGTCCATCAACACACATATGTACCATGGTTCACTTCACAACACTCAGTCACACTGAAAAATCCCATCATACAAATGCATTCCCAGCCCTCCACAGGTTCATCTCCACCACCAGCTTTAGCACAAATGTGGCCACCCTGACATAACCCTTCCACTCATGGTTTATACACTGCAGTGGGAACTACTGAAATTAAATTGTGCTCTTTAGTTATGAAAGCATCTCATGCAGCTGGGCTTGCCTTGGGCATGACATTCACAAAGCAATGCAAGACAAATGTACTCTGAAAAACTGTCAGGAAAAAACAGCACATATATTTATATTCACTATAGAAGATTAAATGGACAACATCAACCTATGAAAATTCTTTCCAAACATTTGGAAGCTCTATTAGATTGGAATTTTCTAAAATAGCAATTGGCAATTCTTGGGGCAAATAGATAAAAATATGGCTTTGGGTACTCCAGCTCATTTAGAAGGTACCTGTTCAGCAGATCAAGCTGCCAATTGAATAAACCAGTGGAGTCAATGTACTGCAGAAAACATTTCTGGCAGACTTTGGCTGCTGGCTATATTGCTCATGTACAGCTCTAGTGTATGACTCACTTGCATAATGGACAGGAATTCATTCAGCATTAAAGTTTCAGAGAAAATCCTTATCCCATTAAGAGAGAAACCTTTTGACCTTATGTACAAAATTATGCTGGCTTCCAATAATGGCACTGTCAACATTGTATCTTTGCAATGAGTGTATTTTGATAATTAATGCCAGCAAGATCAGACAACAAAGTGAATTTCATTTTCTGATTACAGTGCATAGTGCTTTTAATGCTCTCTATTATCCAAGGTTGCTGTGCAGCTTGCTCAACACCATCTAATCTGAGAAACTCTTGAGCAAAATAGCAGAGTCATTTGTGTAAAGGATGGGTATGGACTCTCTCTCCCTTTTACTACAAAGCAAATGTTGAATCACAGCAGATAGCCTCAGTAGCCACCGAGATATCATTGTTCACAACCATTACTACAGAAAAAAGCATCTTATTCTCAAGTCATTTTGAAACTATTACAGACAGTGCAAGAGAACACACAAAGTACATATGACAGTATAAGACCTCCTAAAAATTAAAAATAAAAAAAAGAAAAATCAAACAATGTTTTCTTACCGTGGCAGGAACCATCCAGTTCTTCATACCCCACACTGCAGATGCATCGTCCCAGAGGCACCAGCCAATCCCCATCTGCCCCACAGTACAATTTTGGGGTGTCCCGTTCCTCAGCACTCTTCACACAGGAGCCCCGTACTTCCACCAACGAGGAAGAATCCACCCTTGGAATGGTGTCAGGGAACACAGCCAAGTTACGGACCGTGAAAGGGCACTTCTTGTAATAGACACGGACTGACACCAAAGCAATGCATGCTCCAATGTCCTGAAAAGCCAGATAAAATCCCTTCTTGTTGATCGGCCCAACTTCACGAACTTCCGTGTTGAGTTTGAGGATGCGGTCGCCCAAGTCCATCTGGGTAAAGCTCTCATCAGCTGCTATGGTATCAATTTTAGTGTACTGGTTCGGCTTGAATTTCACTCCATGAGGCTCGTCTGACTCCATGTAGTAGAGATTGAACGTTTCCTTGCAGGTCCCCAGCACCCACGGAATGCTGTTGCAGTCCCTCAGGGTGAACTTCATCTCCACGTAGATTTTCTGTGCAGCGTCGCGGGAGACCCAGTTGGTTTGCAGCCAGTTGTTCTGGTTGGGTTCCATCACATTGCACACCTGGTAAGTGTGAATGGGACGGTTGTGTTCATCCATTTCAGTTATGGCATCCCACTGGAAAGAAAACAAAAGTGTTTGAAAAACAGGAAAAATACGTATTATGCCTATACATACACACACATACCCTTTGGATATGCACCTATGGCTTAATTATGAACAATTACTTCAAGTTTAGTGGAAAGATTAAGTTAAGAGAAGGTAACTACAGAACACTACATAAGTTTTATTTCAGAAATTCTACAATAGTTCTATATAATAATGATGTTTCCATTAATAGAAACATTAAAAATGACTGGGGCCTAGCAGAGAAGGAAATACTGGCCATATTTATATTATATGTATACATCTCCATATACTTTATATCAAAGATTCACCAAATGCTAAACTTATTATATAATCTACTACTGCAAAAGATTACCAACATCCCAAAAATAGCTTCAATGTAACTAAATCAACTTTGTACTGAGCAGTCACAGTATCAATGTAGCACTAGAGTTCTGTGTTTTCTTATCAAAACACAGAACTATTTATAGTTCTGTATCCAAAAATATTGTGTCCCACCAGAAGTTTTAGCTTGATTTTTAGATGCATTGATCCACTGGGGTAGAAGAAGCAGGAAAAAAAAAAACCACTAAAAAAACAAAACCCAAAACAAGAACCAAAATCAACCAAAATTAAAGTTACATTAAAAGCATACATCATATGCTGTATGCTTCAGAGGTCTCAAAAAGATAAAAGGACCAAAAAAAACCACCAAACAACTCCACCACAGCAAACAGAATTAAAGAGTAGGTGGGTGGTTTAAAAAATGTAGTTTTTAAAATATAGAACAGCCTTCCAAACTGGCATAGGCCATCTTAAAATAAACAAACCTCAACATGCTACTGGTCTCTTAAAATTATGGAGAAAAAAAAATATCCACTATATCCTCCTCTTACCAGGGGATCTCTTCAGAAATATTTATATATTCACTCTGAATCAGTATCTCAATTTGAACTTAGAAATTAAAGCCCTAAAGTTAGCTTTTAACCATGCAGTTAATAGCATAAATCTATTACTTCTATAGGAAAGTAAAGGCTCAGCACTTCAATAAATGGTTTCAAAGAATAAAATGAAATGGATTGATCAAACACTGACAGTGTTTTAGTTCATTCAAAGCAGATCTCTCATGTTTTGCGCCTGTGCCTTTCCACTGTGCTCCCAGATAGCTTGCTGACATCTCTCTTTTTAGAGGAATTCATCTTTGGGCAAGAAAAATGTTTAAGATTTGCAAAATTGTTTAATAGAACTAATAGTCTAAACATCATACATATAAAATATTTGAGAAAAGGTTAACATTGAACATCTCAACCAAGCCATTGCACTGGGCCATGCTGGGTAAGGTATGGTTCTAAATACAGCATGAGCTCTTAGGTACCAGTCCTAGATACTGAGTGGAAACAAGGTAACTTCCACCACCCCAAAATGTCACTTTCAGTGACTGAAAAGTCTGGCAGAACTCACTCTGTGATAGTCTCTGACATGGACACAGTCTCCCCGCATGAAATACAATCTGCTTTTAATTTTGCCTGAGTGTTCTATTTCTCTTCCAATAAAAACAGTCAGGAAAGGCAATAGTTGAATTCAGTGCAGCCAACAAAAAGCAAAACAATTGATCAAACACACACGGGTTTTCTTTTGGGTGTATTTCATATTATAGCTCTTATTTAATCAAGTTACAAGTTTTAAAAACTTCAAAACCAAATGAACAGAAGCATCTCACTGGTGGTGTTTGTACAGGGATGTGATGGCTCCCCCAAAAATCCCTGATCTGACACACACAAAAGCTGGCAGGAGTTGTCTGGCTTAGACAAGCTCACAGTTTAGACCTCCTTCAAACTTCAGCCATTCCTTTGTGCTGCTTTACCTTCAAAAACCTTTTGATTACGGTCCTTTCAAATGAGGAAAACCTCTGCTAATGTTGATGAAAGCAGCAGCATAAAGCTAATTCTTACACCTGGAGTTCCAGGACTTACAGAAAAGATGGGATAAAAACATGGTTTGGAGGAAAGACTTCAAAATTCTAGTGATAAACAACAGCATGGCTAAGAGGTTACATTCACACGTAGCAAAAAACAGGAGTAAGTCACTGAAATAGAAGAACATACAATTTGAAGATTAGCAGAGAGAAGATTCCAAGATTACTCATCTCATCCAAGTACAAAATATGAGATTAGGCTACAAACCACACTGGGATTTTAAGATAAAGTCTCAGCTGCTTCTGTATCTCTACAAGCTACTTTACAACCTCTGTTTCATTTTTAAACTTCAACAATATCTAACAGCCGTACAGAGAACACTATTAAGAGCAAGTTACATAACTTTTATCCTGTATTAGCTATATAATACTGAAATCTATTTTCATTGATTCCAATTTTTTTAAATCTATTTTAAACCAAAACACTGGAGATTTAAAAAAAAAAAAAAAAAATCAGCAAAAGCACTTTAGTACACACCAGTACTTAAAGCTGTTCAAATTAATAGGGGTAGCTATATCAAGCAATTGAAAATGTCTATTTCCTAATGAGCTGATATCAAGGTATGTAGGGAAAGACACCTCTCCCACAAGCTGTCACACTGACTGATGGATTAATATTGGGTTCTTAATCTCAGATAACAGTTATCGAGGCACCAAGCCCAGCAGCAGTTTGCTAACCTAGGATGGCAGCTTTAGAATCTTGCACACCTCAAGATTCTCTATATTGATATTTACCTCATTTTAAGAAAAAAAGAGGGGACACTGGTTACGTAAGCCCATGCCCTCACTCACCAGTTTATGGAAGAAACCATCTGCTCTTACAAATTTTGCTCCATTTATGCTAAGCAAGAAAGTTCCCCCCCTTTCTCCTTATAATTTTACTCAAAGCATAATTCTCTAAAAATGAAGGGTTCTGCATCTGCATATGACTAACCAGAGTCTCTTAGCTCACCTCTGAATAAGAAGAGGTTCTGGCAGACTTAATACCAACACATTTGGGTATCAGGCACACAATGGCACCTCTGAGTAAAATACTCCACACAAACTAGTTGTTGAGCAAAATGCATGGGGATAAGCACTGGCTTTCCATGCAGAGAACTGAAGGAAGAAGATGTGCCTGAAAATAACATGGGATAGGAAACTGAGGGACAAAACCTGTTGACTTCAGCCATTCTGCTTTTTACTACCTTCTAAGAAGATGCAACTGTTAAGGTAAATCCTCCTTCGGTGATCAGTCTTATTACTTATCTGGCACCAAAAGGAAGGTTCCATTCTAAACTGAGGAACAAAATATATAAGGTTCATGCTAGAGAGATCTGGTTTACTCTCTTGGCTTCTGCAAGCGAGGTGATTTCAGAAATGGAGTTGTCAGCTACTTCTTACACAAAAACATCGGCTGACATTTGAAAATTCAGTGAACCTGAACTGTAGAAATGCAATTTTCTGACATATATATTCCTCATTTCCCACAAACACCCACTTGAGACAGGTCAGGCCACTGTTAAAAAGTGCATCCTGTTAAAAGGGATTTTATGTGTTTGTCATACAGAACTGCTACCATCCTGAAAAACAGTCTGAAGAAAGTTGCAAGTGTGTCCACGCAGCTCATTTACCCAAAAACAGTTAAATAAACATTTCCTTACTTATCACATCCAGTGAGGATAAAAAGAATGCATACAGTGTTTTCTCTAAATTGGTCTTTTTTTTATCCCTCTAAATGTTTTACTACTTATTTAGGTCATCCCAGATCGCAGCTGGGAGTGACCTAATGAAATCTACACATGTAGAACACACTCAGCTGTTCACTCCTGACAATCTTATAGATCCCATTTCCATGGAAACAAGCTGAATGATAAAAATAAAGAGAGTTTTAGCAGTTTTTTTAAATTCCCTTACATTAATCGCCAGTGAGACAATCTTCATAAAAATGAGATCAGAAAGGCCTAAACGAGGAAACACCAGAGGAGGACTTGCACTTGGCACACACAGCTGCCATCTGACAACACACATTTACACATCTTGCTGCTGTAGTGAAATTCAGGCAAAACCAGCTACTCTCCACATAAAAGAACTGTAGGAACAAAACCTTCTCTCAAATGAATATGCTTAGGAAATGAACTTTTTAAGGCACAGTTGGCATTTAAGATGACATCAAAAACAGCATGACTAAAGAATATTTAAAAGAACTACAGAACTGCTGTAAGTTAAAGGTATTAAGTTATATTTTCCCCTATTCCCACTAACTCATTTTTCTTTGCCTTCACTTTTCCCAAGATCTACAATTCTGTATGTGAAAACACGTGCTCAGACCCCCAAAGACGAGTGATAACACTGAACTCATGAAATGTGCCTATTTAAAAGGAGAAAAAAAAAGCAGACAAAACTCCCCAGCTATTTTTATATGTCGTAGCAAGTACAAGTTGATGTAACCAGCAATATAAAACAGCCATTGAACTACTTACGTTCTTACTTTTAAAACTGAGGTGATTTAAAGTTGCTTAGGGAATGAATAGCAATATGTAGCACACTTTTGTTAACTCTGGAGAACTAAAATGACAATTGCAACATGGGTTTAGAGGAAACTGTGACATCTGTTTGCTATACAGGCACAGAATATAAGAGTAAGAGGGCAAACCCCTCAAAATCTATGAGAGTAAACATGATTAAAAGGAAACAAAAAAATCAGAATTGAATACAAAGAATAGTTAGGGCAATATAAACAAGAGAACATAGGAGAGAAAGTTGTTCATGCACTCAAAATAGAAATCTGAAAGTGAGTGGCTTTTCTGTTATTTACATGAAGCACTGAACAACAGCGATGAGCTGCTCCAGGTGATCTAACTCTGCTCTGAAAACTCTTGTGGTTCATATAAATGTTTTCTACAGGCAAGCAAGACCAGGATTTGGTGAATGAACCTTGGAATTCAAGCAAGACCAGATACATGAAACAATTGACTCTCGCTTGGGGATTAGCCAGCATAGGACTTCGGGATCAGCAGGGAAAATAAGCCAGCCCTGCTTCAGCTTTGGAGAGTGAATTGTGGCTGATCCAGAAGAAAAGGTCATCAGAGGTCTTGAACAAAGAACTTTAGAAAAGATGAAGATGACAAGAAACATATTTATATCTCAAAATACATACTCTCATGTAGGGCTCAGGCTAGTGAGGCAATCAAGTTATTTGACTGACCAGAATTTAGACAGGAGTCTGATAATGCATCGTTGAAAACATTACCCACAGAACAATGCTTCTACTCTCTGGGTGCAGCAGAGAAAGTATAAAACAGAAGGCAGAGAGAATAATACATCATTCCTTCCATAACAGATTATGATAAAGTATATTCAGGAAAGAGATCTACAGAAAAATGAGAAGAAAACCCCAAAGAATTCACATATATATGCATGCACATGAAGGCTGTTTATTATAAACTGAAATATAATTGAAACCAACCATCTTTCTCCCAAGCACTCTGGAACAAGACCATTGTTTCCCTGAATGTGTTACTGACTACAAAAGACTCAGTGGCTTGCACCAAGGATCTGCAAGGATAGTGTGTCATGCTGTAATTTGCTTTTTAAATGAGACACACTAGTAAAACCTCAGCAGGTGGTGAGAGATGCCACAATTCAGTGGTGAAAAGTGCTGCTGATCACCTTTCCAGGGGCATCTTATCCCTCTGTAATGCGACACTTCCAGTGGATTCAGAATTGAATGGAAAGCAAGAGCAGAAAGTCTACACCTTTTCAGGCTACTGCAGCTCATAACACTTAACCCTGCTGGGTGCCCTTCAAAAATCTGCCAGTGCCCTGTCCCTGGGACCTGTGACAGAGGCCTGCTCTGCTGGCCTCCGTCTTACAAAAGAAATAATAATAAAAAATACATAACCCAGTGGTTTTACAGGTACCTGCTCCTAGAATAGAGCTGGATCTAGCTAACCGTAATAGTTGTGTGCTACATTTGGCTGCTGGCAGCTGCAGAGTCTGCTGTGATAAAACAGAATAATGCTGATGCTGGTGGGGCAAGGGGAGCAAGAGCCCAGCAATCCTCACTTGGCTGAGTGAGATTTATGGGATTAACCAAGAACACCTGAAGAATGCAACAGCTCTGAACATCAACACATGGGTTGAAACACAGGGGCCTGCTGTGGAATAACAGATGTGTCAATGAAAGAAGCAACTTTGGTTACTCCACAGAACCACACACTGGCTTGGGTTGAAAGGGACTTCAAGATCATCCACAGGCAGGGACAGCTTCCACTAAACCAGGTTGCTCAGAGCTCCATCCACCCTGGCCTTGAACACTTCCAGGGTTGGGGCACCTACAACTTCTCTGGGCAACCTGCTCTGGTTCCTAACCACCCTCACAGGAAAGAATTTCTTCGTAATATCTAATCTAAACCTGCCCTCTTTCAGTTTAAATCCATTCCCCCTTATCCTATCACTACATTATTAAATGTGGTAGTAAATTAGTAAATATGATTAGTAAACAAGATATATCATGACTTAAAATACCTAAGTGTAAACACTAATACTTCCTTCTACTTGGAATAAGAAACAAGGACTAAGAAATAGAACTACAAAATAACTAAATCAAACTGTAGGCATAACCCAACCAAGCTCCAACAAGTATTAGCTGTTTAATAGTAGAAGACTTACTTGCTGCTGTGTTGCTTTATTTCCTAAACATGGGGAGCTGCAGCAATCCTGGCTCTGCCCTTCCCAGCACCTCATACACTCAGAGTAACTGGAGCAGAATGGTACAACACTGCTCAGTGAAGCCACTGGGTACATTTTGGTACTGGCTGCATCAGCTATGTGGCCTGGGGGACCTTGCTGGATCTCCAAAATAGCACAGATAATGCTGTGGTAAATGTTCGTGTGCCCTCAGGTATTTAGAAACATAGAAAAACAGTCTGAAGGAAGCTTTAGGAAAAAAAAACCTAAATAACAAACCTTGAGCAATCTCTAGTCTAGAAATTTCTGCAAATTCAGAGTTTGCCTGTTAATCTTATTTGGGTGTTTGTGAGCAGCCCTGTGTTGTCACATTACCACTGCATTGGCTCTGACTCACCAAGCCCCTTGGTACCCAAGCTGGTCCATAAACTCCCCTCCTGCCAGACCTGCACTTTCCATGACCTTCAACCCTGCCAAGTGGTCTGGCCTGTTGGGAAGCCACAACATCATCAGGGCAGGCAGAGATATTTGGCAGAAGATTTTCTCAGCCCCCAGTTTGAGAGCCGACCTTGTCTGCCCCATGATTCAATGCACACACTGAGTCAAATGACTGCTTCTATCACTTAAACCTTTCAAAAACTGTGCATTGCATCACATCACAAATCTGACTTGAATGCACAAATTTCCAAACATTAGTTCTGTTTTACTTGCTTTCTCCGCTTTGAATCTACAATTCTGATATCTGAAATTCCCCTTCAGCAGCAGGAAGATTTTTTGCCTTTACCATCCCAAGCAGTGGAGTTTTAAGTGAATAGCACAGAATCCCAGCATACCAGTGGTCCTGGCAATACACACACACAAAGAGGGCTGTGACTCAGAGTTTCCCATTTCCTGACTTGTCACTCTGGGAAAAAAGCATTTCAATACAACTGATGGCAGAAACTGTATAAATACCTTTTCAAGCTCTGGGTTTTCCCACTGAAAAGCAGCAGATTCTCAGGAGTTTTTTGTATGTGGGCATTGGCATACTTAAATTCCTGCAATTAGCAAGCAGTCAGTGAGGTTAATATGGATGAAGTGAAACCCACGAGAGTATCTGTCCACTTCTTCCATCTCTCCCTACTTTTTCTAAAGTCTACTTCATTAATAAAAAGAAAAAATATCATGCCTTTTCTACCTCTTATTGAGTGCACACTAGTCCATTAGTGGTTCTAATTGAAACTACACAAACGGAAACAATTAAAAATAATAATTGCACAAAGCAGCTATGTAAGGCTTTTCATCTGTGGAGTGCTTTATAAACACTAACTCATTAATTTGTGCTGAGACATAAAACTAAAGAAGCAAAACTAAAGATCATAAGAGGAAGGTGAAGTGGCAGATCAGTGATTTTTGCCAGCACGCTGTGTGTCAGTAACGAGGAGCTGCATCAGTGTGGATGCCTTGATCTGACACTACCCACAGGAGCTGAACTGATGGCACTGCAAAGCTGCCCTGCAGCACAACTCTCCCTTTAAGTATTTACTAATGGGCTCCTTCAGAACCACTCCTCATTCCTCTCCAGCTGTTGTGCTGCCAGGAGGTGAAGTGGAGCCCATTCCTGTGGCACACATCTGGCTGGAATACCTGGTACCAAACTGCTGATGGAGAACTGAACACTTGAATCTTTCATAAATCACCTCCAGCCTTCCACCACCCTCTGAACAAGTGTTATCACTATCTACAAATAGCAAATTCATGACTTCATTTTTTCTCAAGCTATTTATTCCTTCCAGGCAGAGGATCAAAAAGGGGAACACCAAGATTAGAGCTATGTGACTAATTAAAGGCAAAAACTTATATTTATTGGCTTGCAAGGGATCATGTTGATATACTCCACTGAAAGCCAAAAGCAATGCTATCATATCCTGCCATTTAACCGAGCCTAAAACCTCTGGAAATAAAATCTGATGGGTGAACAGAAGAACCAATTATTACAAGTGGAGCAAGCTGAATAACAACATCAGTAGCAGCTCAGTTTATTTGCATGTAAATTCATAAGCTTGTGTATTCCAGCTACATGCATTACAACCTTACTCATTTTCTAGGTTAAACAGAGCCACGCCAAAAAACTCTGCAGAATAGCTTCTGTTATGGGTTGAAAACATCCTTACAGTATCCAAAATGTCCTGAGAAATGAATACATAAAAATGAGAAGCCTACAGTATATTTTTAAAAGGAAAAAACCCCATCCATGTGAACCTTATATACAGTCTGTGAACTCCGAGGCAAGAACAGAGGAAACAAAAGGGGGAAGAGAAAGGAAAAGAAAACAATTACCAGTGTTTTCCAGTAAGTCAGTTTGCTCATCCTTCCTATGCAATTACTTATTTACTGAGGACTTGTAAAGTAGCACTGTCTCCTCAGGGAGCTCAGATTCAGTCATACTTGTTAAAATTTCCTGGACAAAAATAACTTGCTACCCTTCCCCAGTGCTCCTTCCTTTCCTCCCATTTCTGAGTGCATAAATGGAGGGAGCATAAGCTCTTAATTATCTTACACTATAAATAAACTGGCATTAAACTCACTCCATTCACTACAGTCAAAGAATGCATCATCAAAACAAACTCTCAGACATTTCCTCATTTCTACATTGTCCTGTACAGGAAAAGAAAAGATATGAACTATGATAATAACTCCCAATGCTCTTTCAGCCTCCCTCATGTCATTACTCATATTTGCAGTTACACTAAAAGCATAGTAATTTTGTAAATCAACTTCTGGCAGACCTAATGAGAGAAAGGAGAAAATTTCATTTGACTATATTTCAGTTTATCTGGTAGGCAGGCCAGGATATCTGATGAAGATTTGCAATCCCTTTAGGTTCTCCCAAATCAGAAAGCAGCTAAAAGGTATTACTTTAATGAAGAACTTCTTATGACAAGACATGGAGAACTTCACCAAGTACATTTTTCCCTAGGTCTGTTGTTCAGGTTTCTGAAGGAAAATAACCTATGGAATTGTGGAGAGATTTATATATGTGCTTGCTCCATTTTCAGTTCACAGTTTCCTTTGAACACCACAATCTCCACCAAGATACGCAGAACCAGCTCTGGCTTTCCAAAAGGAAAACACAACGCAACACAAACCACGTGGGCAATCTGTGCTTGGAGCATGTCCCGATCAAGGAGATACCTAAATATATGTTGATCATTTTTAGCTTAATTTATTGCCTTTTTAACTTTTGGAATCAAGCATAATTATCCTCTTATTTTTGAGATACTGCAATTGCAAGAGCAGCATCTGACTTCAGTGTTTAAGCACAATAAGACTTTTTGCACCCAACTGAAACCTACAGCTTTATTTGGAACCTACCGTAAATAAAAATCACTGCAGCTGGTGGGGACAGTCATGGAATGTCAACTAGAGGTCAAATTAGATGTCAGGTTCTTTTGTAATTTACCAAAAGATTACACCTTGCACATTTATCTTACCGAACCTTCGCTGTTGTCACAACCAACTTGACCCTAAGAGAGCAATGCTTTATTAAGTTACAACTGAACACAATCATTGAGATGTTGGTCCAATGCCTCTACTTAATATATCACCTGCCAGCAGGATGTCCTTTTAAAGGAAAAGCCATTTATGTTTGTCATTTCAGAGCAGTAAAAAGAAGAAAAAGATTTCTTGGCATATGTCCTCACAGGGTGTTTTTTTGATGAAGGACACTACAAGTGTTTTTTTGTAAAAACCAAACTGTGCTACATCAGTGAAGGTCTTCACATATTTATTTAAAATAGTCCCATGACTTTTTGGTCAAAGTATGCAACACTGAAAAAAGCTTTCATAAATTCGGATTAATATCATCAAAATAATGCACACCAAAAGCAGGCCATAGTTAAAGAATATTACTAAAAAGCCTTAGGCTCTTTTCTGTAGAACGAGCTAAACTCCTCCTAGGAAATAGCTGTTCTTTAGGGTTTGTTTTTAAAATTGCGCTTTTTAACAGACCTCTCAGTTTTCTAGAATGTAAATGTTGGAGTATTCACAGGGCCAGGGAAGAACGCAGTACAATTCAGCTCTGAGAGTTATGAAGAGAACATCCATCCTGTAAAATTAGGAGGTTAGACAAGAACCAAAACTCCAGGAAAAGGGAAGAAGCAGCCAACTTCATGTTCAGTTTTTATTTTCCTATTCCTCTCTTGGTCCTAGAACTGTCCTGGGGGCCACAGCAATGACTACATCCAACTACCATTTTTTTAGAGGCAAAATATTTATCACACAGTTATAAACAGTTGTCATCAAATGATTCAATATATGAGAACCATTTAGTAGTTTTCTGATATCCGTACATTATTGTTTACTTTTTGTTACTGCACAATACTCCCCATTGCCTGAAAATTTCCTTATTAGCCTATGATCAAATTGGAAATCTGAGTTCTGCAACTCCCTCTTAACAACAGAATGGAAGAGTCATCAGGAGCAACATTTCTCCCTTTTTATGACATGAATTTGGAATCTCCAAAGCTTTGACTCTCAGATTTCCATATTTGGGGCGAGCTCTTGGAACACACCATCCTCCTACAAACCCTGATTATTCCAGAGAGAAAAATGGGAACCTTTAAGAAATGAAGAAGATGCAGGATCCATGGTTCCATACAAAGGAGCAAGGAACTGAGGCTGCCCAAGAAGGAAGAGACAGCCCAAAAGAGACAAAGAATCCTGTAACCACAGACATCCATCGAATGCATTCCTTAACCACATTTTTGTCCTCTTCATCAATCCCAACCATGTAGATTGGAGTAGACAGTCAATGAGCACCTGTGACTGACAAACTATTTGTATCAACTTAATGTACAAACAGTTCTATTATTTTTGCTGCATGGCATTTGTTATGTACAGCCACATGACGTGCACATTCTTCTTACGTACCTGTTTTTCCACACAAAGCTTTGACTCTCATGAGAGCACTTCGCAAGATTTCTGCTCTTATTTATCACATTTGAGAGGCTGGCATATGAAAACCCATGAAATTCCATTATCTGCTAATCACAGGCTTGTAATCACTTTTACTAAAATTACATGCCTGCAAAAGTATGAATTTTCTTCAGCATGTGCTGAATTGAAGACCTCTTCCACCCACCACTGCCCCAAACACAGTACAAATCTTCCCTAATTATTCTTATTCTGCTCTTCCACTAAAACTTGAGATGAAGGATAGTTAGAAGCAAAAACATCTTTTGTAAATTGACATATGTAGAATATTGACCTGCAAACCCTTCTCCAATTTGCAGAGTCCTTTCTTGGAGCAGATGTGTTAAAATAAGCAAGCAGAGTCTTGTGTGTGCACCCGTTTCCTAATGAGATCTGACACAATAATTAGTGTGCAGCAAGCTGGGGTAGTTTAATATACTTCCCTTCTCGTTTCTATCCAACTTTATAAAAGTTTCATTAATCTTTGCCACTAACAACAGGAAAGCAATAAAATGGGTGTAACAGCACAAGTCACAGCACTTCACAATCTGCACTTTCATTTCAGTTCCACTACTCAATCCTGGTTTCTGAAAATAACCACGTGACTTTTTAGAAAGGCCAATTAGACAGTTCAGGTAATCTAGGTATGCTCAAATTCACCTTTCAGAGTTGCTGGAGATTAGGAACATCAGACTAAATTTTTGGGACAACCTGTGATTTTGATGTGGGAGGGAAGAGGACCACAGTCAAGAGCAATCACTTTTTTCATGCTCTGATGAGTTGCTGCATTGCTCATTCTTCTGGCCACAGCAAGAAATACTTAATCTTAGCATTGTAAATACAAAACCAGGAGATGAGTAACCAAAACAAAAGACAGGCACAGAATGAACTGTCAGCTTTGATGTAACACTGGTGGAATTGAAACAGAAAAAGGAAAATTGTACTACAGCCTCAAGCTGCCAAAACCACAACAAATACACAAGAAGGAATGCAAAATCTTTGAGTAGGGTCTACTCTTTTTGTTTCCTTCACAGATGAAATAAAACTAAAGTTTTTCCCATGAACTGAGATTTCTAAATCCAATTTTCTATAGAAAACATTTACTTAAACTGGACACAAATCCTCACTATAACTTCATGTATTTCATAATTCTTTTTCCTGTTTGTGTACTCCTGCATCAACTTCAGAAATGCAAGATAGGCAATTAGACCCAGGATTAGAAAGGAATGAAAAAATTACTAAAAATTTCAGCTGAAAATCACTTGAAGTAGCTTTTACCTTATAGGGGAAAACATTTGGTATACCCAAACATTTTTCCACCAAGAAGAAAACGATGGTGTGCTAAAAATGTAGTGAATGTAGGAGTAAAATAAATACATGAGTCTTGTACACAAAACAACAGCTCTTGAATCAGCTGAGGTGATTCAGATGCTCTGGTTGGAAGCTTAAATAAATGCAGGGATAAAAAAGTGAGGCGAAAAAAACCCCACTTAACTGGGAACTGCCCTTCTGGTATGTTTGAAATCAAGGATTTAAGTTTTTATTTTGTCTTTACCTATGCTTTTTTCTCCCACCAGCTTCACAGAAGATCATTTAGGTTTCAGCAGGGCATCTAGAAAGTGATCTTATAAGTTCTGGTGCCCAGAAAGTCTTTTCGTGGGCTTCTTCTCTTGACAGGATTTGCCTTGATGAAATTAGCAGATACTTAGAACCAGCTGATGTATCTATGTAAAGTTATGCTATTTTAAATGGTGCTGTCAAATAAAGTTATGTTGGAAACAGTACAGATTCCTGCCTTTTCCAGCAATTTGTTTTCCCAAAGAATATCTGGCCTTTAAAATTGCTGTTCTGCTGAAAAGCTTTACAGAGCACCAACAATTATGCTATAGTGTCACAAATCAATAGCACTGCATGAAATATTTAATACAAACTGAGACCCACAGGCCTGCTCTTTTAGCTTTTAAAAGTCAAGTTTTTGCTTACTTGCAACATTTTATTTTAAAATGGCAATTATGCTTAAAAGAAACAAAGTGCTGCAGTAATCTTTGGTAATATTGATAAGGCAGGCTTCAGCCCAAATAAAGTCTTAAGAAAATCACAGGAGCACTGAAAAGACAATTCTAGGCAGCTCGTCCACTTTTAACCTTTTTCATAAGTCTGTTTGTGCCATTTAAAGTTTCTTTACACCAAATGCAAAGTGTATTACACAACAGTATTTTAATCTTAGTTGTTTTTTTTTTTTAATTTAAATATTTTCTTCTCCATATAACTATAGAAGAAACAGCAAAATAACTGGAGGGGTTGAACAGTGGAGAAAAGGCAGGAACAGTGAAAAGCCCCAGCTGCTTCAACATCCTATCCCTAGCAATGACCACTAGTAAGAGTCATTGAGAACTTTAAGAATTGGGTAGGGCCACTAATCCAGAATACTCCCCAAGCTGTTATCTTCATAACTTTTTTCCAGGCTACCCTGTCACACCAAAATTACGTTAATTCCTCTCAAACATTACTGAAACCTCAGTAAAGTTTGAGAGAGAGAGAGGAGGGATGGGGGGGGGAAGAAAAGAAAACAGGAGAAACAATACAAGAGCCTTGATTTGGCTGGATGGAAAAAACAGGAAAATGCATAGCTGAATCTCATGGTTTTCCAATTCTGCCTTTGTCTACCTGGTTAAGCAAAGATGAATAGTAGTGAAGCACTGTCCCATGTATTCACATGTATATTTCCAGAAAAAAACCTCCTTAAAAAACAGCAAGTACTACTGCAAATGGATGGTCTAATTCAGAGTTGTTTCCCAGGCATAGTGGGAAGTAAAAGAAAGTCTGATCCATTCTGCCTTTATCTTTCTGTGCAAAAGAGAACACACTCCATCATATTTATGTATTATAGTATACTCATATGCAAATTCCTGGCCAGAGGTAGCTTAAAAAGCATTTAATGTATCTAGAACTAATAAATATTTTCAGATTTGAGTAGCTTCTGCTTTTGTCTTCTTTTTATGTTAAGCCTTGGCCTTAACATGGGTGTCAGAACTCTTCACAGCAAGAACATGAAGCTTCTAGGCCTGTCCACACACAAAATTAAGTTAATTACATTAAATGATAAATAGCATTTTCTGTGGCATTTCACTGTTGATGAAGGTAAAAATAGTTGGCATGCATTTGTCCAAACAAGTACAATTTGTGTGAGCAAATGTTTGAACAAGAATTTCTGAATTCCAAGGCTTAAACACAGCGCTTGTTTCAGCAATAAATTCTGGCCCATTTTCTGCCCTCAGTTCTCAAAATGCTCAAGAATTTATGTCCATTAGAGCCTCCCAGTTGTGTCTGACGTTACCCCCACCAAAAATACCCCAAAAAGCAAAATGCAAAGGGAGTCAAGGACAAAGGACCCTCACTCTGGCTGCAGAGACATGCCCAGGTAGCACCCGCAGCTGCTGAACACCAGCACTGCCCTGTGCTGAGCCAAGAGAGGCTACCTGGCATTTTTAATTAAAATGCACTCAGCTGAAAGTCATTAATATTGCCAGGGAAAGAAAAACAACCTTTACTCTGCTGGGCACGGGCAATAAAGTTTGGGGTGTTTTTAACTTGCTGAGCTCCATCTGTGAAGGTGAAGAGGAAGGTGAGAGAAGAGAGCATCGCAGCTCTGTTTTGTGGGCCCCGTGGCTGCACATCATTCCATCCCGAGCTCAATCACGGATTTTATTACAAGACTACATCTTTTTTTTTTCTTCCTTAGAAATTAACATTACTTACTTTCCATAATAGAAGCATGCCTATAAAAATGTAAATTTAAGGCAAACCATCTAAATAGAGCATGCTTAACTTCAGCACACCAGGCAGGACTAATCTTGCAGACCTCTGGTAATTTAAATTCTGACCGTGTAAGAAAACTGCAATTGATATTCTGCATAATGAAACTAAACAGAGGCATCGGTATTCTGATGCAGACTGGGAAAAAGGTAAAGATATTTTTATTTAAAAGTTGTATTTTTCAGTTCGGTCTTTTTACTTAAAGACTTTATTCATATGTAAAACATACTGAGAGAAAAAAAATCATCTCCCTGTCAAAAATCATTATTTACCACTCTTATTTGTAATGGATTCGCCTGGGGCAAGGGGCTGTCAGTGCACACCTGCAGCTATTCCTTATGACTACAAGGAATATGTCTCTCAAAAGTGAATACACAGAAATTTTCTTTAATGTTCAACACCCACAGAACCCACCTGGATTTTCACCTGCATTTCCCCCCTCATTCAAAATTATGGTGCCCTCCACACTGCAGCCTGTAAAGATCATAATTCCCAGTTTTAAGGAATGCTTAAAATCCAAGAAACATACAAATAAATGTTAGTTCTTACACCATTCTTGCAGTGTAAAATTTTCCATTACTAATGAAAATAACTATTTGCTCAAGTTTTGTAAAAACTGGGAGAGAAAGATGGGAGTCTTCAAATGTGAGGGTTTCAAGTAATAGAAAACTAAAACCACTGCACTAAAAGACAGATGTGTGTCATATTCTCTCATTCTTTATTGAGGTGATGTGGCAACAGGATAGCAGCAACCTTTTGAAAGCTAGAAGAGTAATTAGGGATTGAAGAGCCCAGCTCCTGGTTTGGAAATACAGGTAGTCCCAACTGTGCTGCCCAATTCCTCTGGAGAAACTGGGCAATACACTTGACCTCTTTGTGCTCCAGCTCTCCCTTAGCTGAAACCAGAATGCTTCAGGTCATCAGTCTGCAAGTACAGAGTACATTAATCCACACCATCGGACAGAAAACAACAAGTACAAGAACAGGTAAACCAGAAAAATCCAAGAAATGGTATAGTTAGGGGAGTTTTTCCAAAGAAATCTTAGACTATTTAGGTATTTCAAGCTAATAGATGTCTACTAGAGTTCAATTTTTCTTAAGCATAGATACCACAAAACCAAACAACAAATCTGAGAATCAGAAGACAAGAATTGTGCTGAATTCAGTACTTAAATTTAATCACTACTGATGTACACATCTTTCTGTGCCTATAGGTCTATCTTCATGTAATAGTGTGCATGCATCTCCCCAAAATAAAAACATCCTACAGTCTCCACAGCTAACACCATCTGAGTTTGCCTTTAATTTCAGAAGGTCTGTCCCTTTAGTTTTTGAAGAAAGGGAGACTTCCCTAAATTCAGACTTTTCTTATGTTAATTTATTTCCAATTCATACTGTGGATCATATTTTATTAGCCTCGGTGAAGAATATTCTGCGTTTCTCACAACCACAAAGATAAGGCTGCTTAGTAGAGCTGGCTAATATAGTGTTATCTAACAATCCAATTAATTTGGAATGTGTCTTACTGATTAATAAAGCCTTTGACAGAATTGGCTGTTTCATCTGCATTCACAACCTGGCATTAATGACTTCCTCCATGCAGCAAGTTATGCAACACAGATGCTCAAATATTTATGTTAAGATACTTTAATTTTAATTTTATTATTAAAATTTGATAGTACTATCAAAGCTTTTTTTTCATATTCCAGTTTAGTTTTATAATTAAATTCCACACATCTATAAGCTAAATAAACTGGGCAAGAGCAGCAGATGAAGTTTAATACATTCTGAAATTAGGGTATTTTGTTAGAAAATGAGAACAGAACTGATGGGATGCTGAAGGGATGCTGAAGGAACTGCTGTAACAGCAGTCAGCATGAAAACGTACAGCATGTGATTTCAATAAGCCATTACTCTTGAGGGCATACCAAAATATGCATTTGTGCATAAAATTACAGAAATGCACACAGTAACATCAGAGTTCTAGATTCTCATATTAGCCTGGGATAACATTCATACTTGCAGAGAAGTTTTCGGAAGATCCAAGTGAAGATCTCAAAAGGATGGTGAAGCTCAACTCAAAATTTGGGCAGCGTTAGCTCAAGCAGAGAGGTTCCAAGCCCTTTTGCAAACAAAACCCTTGCTGCCTTTGACAGTACAAGGCCAAACTATTTTTCAGTATTTGTAGGTTTTGCTCTAAATTAAAAAGAAAAGAAATCCCATATTCAAAGTACCTTCGGGACTGCTCTAACAAACCAAGTAGATAAAATACAGGTAGGCCCATTGATTTTTCTACCACTCAAGTGGAAAACCAGAAAACAAACCAGATATTTTTTCACGGAGCAATAGTTTCCCAGTGTTCATCAAGTGGCGCTTGTCCCACAATTCTGTCTTCAGTCACAAAGCCTTCACTAAAAATTACTCTTCTATTCCTTTTTACTGTGTTAACAAAAGCAGTGTGGTCAGCTCAAGCCCAGCTTTCAGATTCATGACTCATACAGTCATGACAAAGATTACAACCCTTAACAAGAATTGTCTTTTTTTTAAAAAAAAAAAAATAAAATCTTATTTTCCATCTTTTGTAGAGATGCAGTTCACAACCACAGCTTACTCCTCAAAAGTATATTTATTAAAATATAAAAAATGTATTTCAATTGCTGGTCAGACCCTGTCTCTTCCCTCCCATAGCACTGCCACAAGTAAAATAGTCTCCAAGATTAGGAGTAAGTATATTTGTTCCATATCATTCATTTTAAACAGAAATACTTTTAGATGTCAGCTACTTATTTATTTCTAGTCCATTCAAAAGGTACTTTCCAGTAGCAAAACACAAATAAGACTTCCAAGGTACATTTAGTGTAGGATTTATAATACAAAGTAAGGCATCAACCACAGCTCCACAGAATGACAAAATGTTTGTACCGCTCCTTTATCTAAAATAAATGTTCTCAAACAGAATATAAAAGAAAAGATGAGCCACAAGTAGAATTTCTCAATGGCTGTTTGAATTTCCCTGCTCCATTTCACTTGTCTCTACTCCCCAGTAATCATTCTCAGCTGCTGCTGCTAACAGAGAGCTACTGATTCTGGAATTACTTCCTCCAATTAAGGAAATTTTGTAAGTAATAGAAACCAAAATATGTCTTTAGCAATGACAGTCAAATTGTGAAGTGGCTACAGAAATCCCTAATTTGCATGTCTTATTCCCAGTACAGGCAAATCCACAAGGGAGGCCCTTAGGAAATAAATCTAGAATCATTTCCTTTTAGTTATTGAAATCCTACTTCAAGAGTTTTCATTACCATTACAAGTCAATAGCGATTTATCTGCATAGAAAGAATAACATCACACAAAAATACTGCAAACCATAATAGGAGTTAATATAGCAAGTAATCTGGGATAGGAATGAACACATGAAATACACTTTAACCTGAATATTTATTATGTCACATGCCTGCTGAAATCATCTGGCTATCTCCCACAAAAAAAAACAAACAAACCAGTGTTTTTAAGAAGTTTATGTTATTTGCTAAGGAGTTATGGAATAGAGTTACTGTTTAGAACTAAATGATGGTTTATTCTGGTAACGTCTTAAAATTAAAGATTTTTGTGATAAAACAGGAGACTGAAGGATATGGTTTAAAAACAAACCTGCTCAGAACAAGTTTTAAAAAAACCCCAAATAAATCCCTTCTGTTCGTCTGACACTAAAGAACTGAATGGTCAAATACTTGGGTACAGACACTCCCCAAAGAAACACATGTGGTACACTCCACATCTGATACGGGTTCAGAGAAATCTGATTTTAGCTTTACTAATTTTATTTCAGTATTAATTACAGAAGGTATTTCAAGCTGCACTTTATAAATGTAATGAAATTTTTAAGAGGTGCAAGTAGCACTGCCTTGTGATTTTTTTTCTTTGCACTAAAATAACCACAACAACAAGCAAACAGCTGATAAAACACTGTCAAAGCTACAGAAACACCTTTCCCTCATTCCAAGATTGAGCTGCTATCACCGTGTTACTCAAAATCCAGAGTTAGTACTCCAACCCAAAAAGGTTGTAAAACATGTTGCCCCTTATTTTCAGTTTAATACACTGGGATCCAGCTTTGCACATGTCAGTCTACAGCCCAGCATGCAGTATATATAACAAAATCTACTTTACAGGTTAAAAAAAATGCATTTTTTGCTTGCCTAAAAAGCCCTACTCAACACGAGTTCAGCAAGTCTCGAGCAGGTGATTTATCACAGTAAACAGTACTTTTTAATGCGGTACAGTTATCCCCTCTCTACAACCTACCACAGTACACTGAGTATTCCCCCCTCGCTTTTTTAGGAAGCTCACCATAATGCAGAAAAGCAGTGGCTACATGGAGAGAGAGATAAGGGGAGGGGGGGAAAAAAAGGGACATCTGGAAGTCATCTACCACCACCTTATCTACCCAGCAGATATAAAAGCAAATATGCAGCAAATACAGAAGAAGGTGCCTCTCTCAGCTCATCCCTGGGGAAGGGCATCCAACTCCCTCCCCTTGACACCTGCTTTAGAGTTCGACAGTGAAAACTGCTGTCCAATTAAAATTCCACTGTCACAGGCCCGTGGGCACTTTCCTTCTGCAAATGGGTCCCCTGAGCCTTTTCCTCTGCAGGCAGAGAGGAGCTGAACAAGCCCCACTCCATTCCCCAGCTGATCCTTACACATCTTATGCTTCAGCCCCTTTCCTTGGTGCCTTTCAGCTGGGCTACCAATTATCTAACCTGCTCAATGGATTTTCCAGGAGAGCAGAATTGCTGCTTATCAATCAGAAATACAATCAGCTTCTTCAAAAAAAAGCTTAAAAGGCAGTTCATCATTTCTTTATCGAAGAAAGCCACCAAATGGGTAAATGAAGTATCCAGGAAGATGGCCAGGCACTGGCACATGATGAAGCCATTATTTTCTATTAATAGTCCATTAGACAATGTTCTATTGTACTATTAGACAGTGAGGGAATGGACCCTTGCACATTTTGCACCAGCCTGACATAGTTCAAGCAGTGTTTGGACAATGCCCTCAGGCACTGGGAGTGATTCCTGGGGTGTCCTGGGCGGGGCCAGGAGTTGGACTCCATGATCCTTGTGGCTCCCTTCCAACTCAGGATGTTCTGTGATCTGAACAACCCCCCAGATAACTACCAGGCGCAGTTCTCAGAGTTCAAAATCAAACCTTTCCACAGGCCCTTTTTAATATGCAGTTTGCACACAGTGACCCTCTTCCAGAGGCCAAGACACTCCAATATAGCGGCAAGTTACTCCAACAAACATCCCCAGGCATGTTTAATTTACTGATACTGATGTCTCCTATGCTGCCATGATCTATTAGGGACTTAGCTTGCTTATCTCTCTTCAGTTAATATTAAATGCACACTCACAGCTGATGTTTTGTGATAACCAAGAAAAAAAAAATACTGCTTTTCTCTCATCAACTGTGTAACATCCCTAACAACCTGTATCAATACCCAGTTAAATTGCACCAAGAAAGAGCGGAGAATCACACTAAAAGTCAACTTTTGCAACTTTTGCCCTGTGCCATATTCACCAGGGAATGGACTTCCACTGCCTGACTGTTGATCCTCAATACATCACACAGGAATAGCAAAATCTTATCAGTACTGCAATCTCCCCTTCTGTAGCAGTTTTACAGGGGAAATAAGAATATATTGAGAGCCATGGTAAATACACAGCATGCACAGTGAATAGACAAAGATAATGTAAGTAACAGGAGATACTGGTAAAAAAGACTATTCTCAAGTTGTGTGTTGGAAGATCACTTCTCTTTCTGAAATTCCATCATGAGAAAATTCAAGGCTCAAATACCATGATACAAATGAAGTGTAATTAAAATTATATCCAAGAGAAATTTCAGGTGGCATTTCTTCCGCCTTAATAGGAAGCCTTTCCTATGGCTTTTATTAGCAAAAAGTCAATTTTCCAGTTCTTTGGGAAAAATAAATACAAAATAAAGTGTCAGCAAGGGAATTATCATTTTTTTCACAGAAAGGTGAAAAATAACTTTTTAATGTGATTTTACCAAAGAACTACAGTTCAAATACTCACATTCAGTACCCAACATCAAAAAGCCTTCCTTATGGGCCACAAATTTAAGAGGAAGAAAATAAACACAAGTAAAACATTCAAATAGGTTTTTTCATTCCTGCAAAGTTATTACACTGCGGAATATTGACTAAGCTGCACTTTTTCTTTCAAAAATTTAGTTTTCCTGTAATACGCGTAACAGCAATAGTAATTAAAGTGTAATAAGTGCTGAAGCAACACTCATGCAGCATTTTGTGTCTTTACATTGCAATTTTCTTTATCATTTCTACAGAATTCTTTTTAATTTTACTGAGCTACTTGCGCATTCAGAACCGACACATCTAAGAAACAATTGACAATAAGTACTGTCTTAGAAATCTATTTTAATTTTATTTATTTTAAGTAAAATATTAGCATTTATATTCAAAACACAAGAAAGGCCAGGATTTTTAAAAAGTGCTTCAGGATCATTCCCCTTTTACAATATGGTCCACCCTTTTTCTACTACTAGATCTTTTTAAGCTCTTTTGAACATTAATTGATGCAATTAGTAAAATACTTCTCTGTCACAAAAAACCCGAAGAAATTTACAAGTATATGTGAGCTCACTTGGGAGAAACAAAGTTGTAATAGAGCACAACAACACAGAAAGCCAATTTCATATTTTAAAGACAACCAGAAAGCTAAACCCCACATATTATCCTAACAGACCAAACAAACAGATATGTTTAACAGAAATACAAAGGAGTTGAAAACCATTTCTTACAAGAAAAAGGCATATTTGTGGTAACAGAACAACACTTAAGTTCGACCTCAGAGATTCCTTTCCTCTCCAAGAAATTCATGAGAATGAAATTTAGGCAAGTTTTAAAGCAATACACAAACGTAACTGTCCTGAATAGACACCGAATCTTTCAACTTTTTTATGCTAAACCATCTTCTATCTCAACATTTCTCTTTAAGAACTTGTTGATCTCTTTACAAATAGCCCCCTTGAAGACAACTCCATTGAGTCCTAAACGAGCCATCCCTTTGCAACAACATCTCAGACCCTCACACAGTATTTCATAAATGTCCCTAGCACATAAAGGATGCTTTGATATTGTTTTGGGCCCCTCTTCCCTAATTTATTACTTGTTTTCCACAGCAGTCTCCCAGCGGAGCTTAACAATTCTTCAGGTATCTTTAGAAGTCATTATGCATATTTAACTGCTAATTGTAGGCATTAAATAGATGTACTAAATCAAACGGTTAATGAACAATATGGCAAGGAAACTGCACAAAAAGGTTTGAATCCCTTAAGGAAATACCTATCTTCTAAGCCCCGCAGCTGCCCTGATAGTCTCAATATTGATCATTTGCAGACAAAACAACAGAAAAGCAAATTAAAGTTTATTGGGTGGTAAGAAACTGACATTGTGAATCGATGAATCACTCTGTTACATTTAATCCCAATTGATTTGAGTAGTTCAGTACATCTTCCAAGCTTGTCTTTATGTCATACTGTAAAGTGTAAGGCAAATGGAAATTTATTAAGCTATGAATCCTTTATTACTTAAACTCAATAAGCCCTAAATGGCTCATCCATAAACGGCAGCTCAAGTTCTCCATGTTTAAATTTTTTAATACAATAGAAAGCTTTAGCAGCATTGACAAGGTGGTGACCAAGGTGGTCTTGGGGCAGTGGGATGTTGTGCAGTGAGTGGATGTGAGCATTAAACTGCAGCCTGGAGCCCAAGGGAGAGTGGGCACAACCCAACAGAGACTCAGTTTCGGGAAGTCACAGCCACCACAGCGTGCAACCCTCACTGAAACGCAACAGGACTTGGTGCCTCATGCCCACCTACAGAAATCCTCATTGCAACCATTAACGAATGGAGAGGTGAAATCCTTATTACTAGAGCAGCTGATGACGTTTTGCAGATAAAAGTGACTGAGAAGCTGACAGCACAAACTTTTCAGGAGGTAGTAAGAGAACATCAAAATCCACGCCAGGAACATTTACATGGCTGCAGCTGACAAACAAGGGCCTTCGTTATTTAGCTGCTGGACAGAGAGGATTTAGATCTTGCAACTCAACTCAAATGCAAACACAGAAATGCAACAAGTCAATTTTAACACTAATTGCCCTTCGAGTATGGAATAAGTTAATACTTAGAAACACTCAGTGGCGTAATTCTGTAATAAAATAGTATTAACTCCTCTGTGGAAAAGTATCCTAAACAGCTCATTTGGGTAGAAAATAAAATACTGAACACTTTCAACTCCACAGGGATAGAGTCACAGTACCAATACTGAGTGTATCTTTGTCAGCAAAAAAAGGTAAAGTACCGACTAGAAAGTTTTAAACTCAATGCTGAGCCAGTTTCCACTGTCAGAAATATCTAGGATGTTATATTATTTTCTTATTAGTCTGATATTAAATCCATTTGTTGATGTTTATTTGAAATGCAAGTTATGTAACAGGATGCAGCTCTCTAAAATTCTAGATGAAATAACACATCCTCACACCAAGAGAGTAAATACAAGTTTTGTCATAACTTCAAGAGCACAAAAAATTTGCCACCAAATGTGCTTTCTAGATTCGACTTGTTAAGTCTTCATAGAAACATGCCCAAAATGGACCAAATGCAAAATTCCAGACCAGCAAGTAGATGAAGGGTAACTCCTTCAAGCAATCCTTCAGGGGATTCATAAGCTATTGCCTTTTTCACCAACAAACACAGTCTCTTCTGATTATTCTGGCAGTGCATCCCAGAGCCAAGTCACTGGGAATATCTATTAATAGTATTATTGAGAATCCAATAGTGTTAAAGAGTAAATAATTCACAGTATTGAATACAGAGCCCCCATGAACACTGCAAGTGTTCAAAACTTAGAGTTTTGAAGGTTTTGTGCCTCACCCAACCTCTTTAGGCTTTTGCTTTAACCTTAAGAAAGTTTCCCAAACTCTTATGCATGCAGACTACATAGGGTAATAAATGACTACTTACACTTCAAATTTAAGAAGTGTTTATATATAAAAAATTCAGTATTATTCATTAAGCTAAATGTCATTATAACACACAGAAGTCATCCATAGGGACATAAAAACCAAATTAGATTCCTAAGAACACAAGATTCCTACTTGAACTGTACGAAAAGTTCAGACAAGCAAAAATATGCAACTCTGATATAATTCTACCCTACAATTGTGTAAGGAGAAGTGTTTTATTTCAGTTTTTTTATTTTTTGGTGTCAAGTTTCATTCAGAAACACATCCCATAATTATCAGGACATTACCAGAAGGAGCTATTGGGAGTGTATGTGTTAAAATAAGGATAGAAAGAGGACAATAAAAATTCTTAACCAAAAAAAGTCACTTTCAGAAAATATTATTCAATTCAAACCTGCTTAATTGGGTTGATTCTGACAAAACTGAATTAGAAGAACATGAAGAATAATTTTAATTTCAAAATGCTGTTTCCACTACGGAAAATTACATTAATATGTAGAATCACTTAAATATTTAAAACACATAAATGGAAGAGTTTTTAGCTACATGTTTCTGGAAACGTTTCATTATGTGAAAATATTCATTGCTTGGCATTTTCATCCTTTATAGGATTTTAATATGCTTGGTAGCTCAACTATTCAACTTTCACATAGTTTTTTGGGAAAAGAACCTTTCCCTAGTTTTTACACATCTCTACTGACAACACTTCAGGACTAGAGTGTGATTTAGATTACCTGCATTATTTTCTGTCCATTATCCACATATTACTTCTTTACTTGAGCTATACAAGTGTTATAATGATACATTAAAAAAATTTATATTCATTTCTAAGTATTTTTTTTCAGTTGCCACCATGACAAATAACTGCATCTCCACCCCTGTCAGATTTTTAGTCAGTAAACCACAAAGAGGGGAGAACACTCAGCAGTTACTATTGCTTTAGAAACTCATTATTTTTGCAAAGAATCAGCTTGTTGAAACATCGTTCACAAAACAGGACTGGTTTTCCCAATTTCCCCAACTGGGCTTCTTCAGGATGGTGGGAAGAGAGCTTGTGACAGGATTTTAAAAACCAAAAAACCTACTGTGGCACATCAAAATTTTGCAATGACTGTGAAGTCCAGACAATTTTCCAGAAAACAAAAGAACCTACACGAAATGCTCTGATGAAGCCCATTTCTCGAGTGCCTTGCTTCATAAATAAATAAAAGCATGAGATTGGATTTTTCATTCTGGTATCCGATCCCACACACCTGTGAGTGCTCCTCAGTGTGCCCATCTCAGGTCTTCCACACCCAAAACTCAGCATTTCTACTCATTTTTTTCCCCTCAAAACAGGCAAACACCTTTCCTTCAATCAACCCTGTACAGAGAATACTTTAACACATTGCTGGAATGTACTCATTCACAATAGAGGAGGAGACATCTGGAGGAAAATTTTTGAGGGGCAACAGAGATGTGCAGAGCTTTTTTTTGTAGATTAAAATCTACCAAGGTGGTTTGGCAGGAGGGAGTTGCTAAGGTGCACAAGAGCACTTCAAACAGCAGGAGGAACTAGGTAGAACAGTATGGTGTAACTGAATCCACTGCTGAATTTGTCACTCCAGCTAGAAGCCTTTTGACAGTAGCTAAGGAAAACTGTCTAGCTATGAAAAACAAGTTACACAGGCAAAATTATCAGACGGCTCTAATTAAATAGGATATTCACATCATTTCAGGAACTTCAGCAGCAGAGGCATTGCCTGCTTGTATTCACACACAACAGATCAACTACTCCTACCTAAACTTCACACAGTCTTCCAGCCAAAGCAGCTGCTTCAGGAATTCAGCCTCTTATGGCAAAAAAGGGGTTTTTGAGCTCCCAGTCACTAAGTGACTGAGGAAAAAATCTTTTCTGGGAAGGCAGGATAGGAGTATTTTGCCAGAACTAGATTGCAATCTCTATGAATCAAGGACTGCACCTTACTAGGAATTTATTCAGGATAGATCCAGACTACAGCCACTACTACAATCTTAATAAAAACGGAAGTAGGACAGGAAGGATTTATAGTATGTGCTAATATATATATAGGATGTAAAAACACATAAATTCTGAAGGCAGCTGACCTTCAGCCAGGCTTAACAGCAAAATGCTCAAGTGACTCACATGTGGGTCATGCAACTAAACAGATGAAAATTCAAAGGAACATCTTGAAAATCCGAGTGGGAAGCCACTTACGCACTAAGGGAAGTTAAAGCACAGAGCCCAACCTACGAGAAAAATACCTGCAAACACAGCCTTTTCTTTAAAACAGTCATTAGACTTACCTAGACTGAGGAAATTCTTCAAGAAAGGAAGCTCAACTTTGCTTGTTATAAAAATTATTTTCTACATCCATCTCTCACTACATAAAAAACTTCTCCCCAAACTCTACATGCACCTTCAGGCTCCTTTGTTCCCTCATTTATATTTTTTCAGCACGGCCAGCTGCAAGCAATGCTCCTGAGAGAGCACCCACAGCTGCAGCTGGTCAGCAAATCAGACCTGCAAACTGGGGAGGTTCGGCTGCAGCTGTGCCCTGCTGCTAAAAACCTGCACTGCTCCTCTGTAATTCTCAGTTTTCAGGAGACGTGAAGGAACTGCAGATCCATGAGGCTTTTGTAATTTTGACAGGAGAAATTATCTCTTTCTGTATGATTCTGTTTGTCTTCTCACAGCAGTACAACTGCCATGGTGCTAAAACACATAAGAGTTTGCTGAAATCCTGAAAAACTCAATGCAGTTTCTTTCAGCAACCAAGCTTTGAAGGCTTACGGGGCTCACGTGAGCTACAGGATTGGCCAAATGATGCAAACCACAAATGGAAAACAGCCATTATTCTCTAAGTTCATAAACTCACAGTTACGGAGAAGCTTGCCTCCAGTAGTAACCACTTAATGCTCCCCTTGAAGTATGTGCCTGTTAACACCTGTGTAGTCAGAAGTGCTGTATTTCCAATTTTGTATTGGAAAATAAGAAATTTTCAGGGTTCAATGGCAGTAGTACTCAGATTACACCCATCCAAATTAAGTTTGATTACTTAAGACAGTAAGTAAGAATCACTGGAGCAGGTTAAAGTTGAACCTTCTTGTGAAGGATTTTCTTGAAGTCACCATGCAACTCCTGCTTCCTTACTGGGAAAGCAAAAACAAACACAGCAGTGAGAGGACAGCAGAGCAAAAAATACACACTTCATTAGCAAAGGCACCAGAAAGGCAAAGCTTTGGATGCAGCGAAGAGCAATTGTGGAGCTGACCTCAATGTGGCTGACAGCTTAAGGCTTTGCGAGCGGAGCGTATTCTGGGAACACAGATAACAAATATTTGTGGCAGCAATTTGCCTTTAAAGCAGTGATTCCCAGAATCCGTGTCTGTAGGGCCACATGTGGATCACAAGGCCACAGCATCTGTTAAATGGGAGCACTTGGACACCCTCTCCCAGGAGGATTATGCGATGCCCTGGTGGCTGCAGCTCCAGGCTGAGGCCCTTTCCCTTGGTTCCTTTACCAAGATGTCCCAGAAGGCAAATCAACCTTTAAATTTACCTTTAAAGCTTGCAGGAGGTATGATATTTTACCTGAAGGATAACATTTAGCTACTGGAATAGCACAAGATTCACCCATGTTAAACAGTTTTGATAATTATTTGAAATAAAAATCTGTAGGAATTACACTGAAACAATGAAGCCATGCTGATCAGCAAAGATGTATTATTTAATATTTTACTAATAAGATGAATAGATGGAATAAGTAAGCAGAGAAATAAAATAGCAAGTTCTGCCTAAACATGATATAAATTTGTAGATAAAATATATTGTGTTATACAATTTACTCTTTCTCTCTCTCTTTTTTTTTTTTTTAATAGAGAGAAGAAAGAAAAGAGAGAAAGAAAAGCTAGGATACCAATAACATGACTGCCATCTTAAGAGTTATTGTATAATAAAAGTCATTTCCTAGCATGAAGCTTTGGAATCAGTGACGGGATGAGCACCACAGTATGAATAAGAAAAGTCCATTTATAATTTCACACACACTGTATGCTAACTGGTCTAAATGATACATAAGTAAGTTCCACTGCATGTCTGTTAATTCTTGGAAACAAGTACTGAGTAATTACATTTCTACTGGGTGTATGGGAGGTCACTGTGCTTGCAGGTTCTAGATACAGGGTGAGTGGAGGTTATCAAACATTTCAAATATTTATAGTTTTCACATTTCAATTCTAAAGAAGGAAAATCAAGAGAGATTCCTAAGAGAATTTTGAGAAGACTTGGAGTGAACACGGTTGAAAGATCACAGGCTCTTCTTTCTACACCAGCTCCTGAAGACTTTAATATACTTTGCATATCTGCCCTTATCAGAAATCCTGGCCAGTAGGTTTAACAAATGACAGCTGAGTCCTGAGAAAATACCAGACGTTCTAAAGATAAAATAACTCAGTGACGAACAATAAGCTTTGTATTTCTGAATAGCTAAGAAGGATTGTGAGTTATTGATTCTCTCAGTCCAAGGCAAAATATGATTTTTCTGCGTGAAAGTAATTCACTTCCCAATATCTGCATCCCTCCCTTTACCAACAAAAATTGTATTTATAAGTACAGTCAGTGGTGGTGATTCCAATACTCCTCCCTACACTGATGAATAGCAAAATTACTGCAGGTCCACATCATGACTTCAGAACGACTTCATGGCTTCCTTATGTTTATTACCAAATAACTCCAGCCAAGTGGTGTATGATTTTCATCTCTGAATTGGCAACAGGATAAGTAAGAAAATATTTAATGTGGATATTTCCGTGCAGGCACCGCTGTTCAACAGTGCCTGCTGCCTATAGTCATACAACACCTTGTTTTCACTCTTTGGAATCATCTTTTTCTGGAGTAAACAAGACAAATGAATTTGCCTGCAACTCAAATCAAAGACGGTCAACTGTAAGCCAAGTGGGAAGGATGACACAGTGTCTTTACCTTGAGATAACTGTGCACGTTATAAAACCATGCGTGAAGTAGTGGTCAAAGCCCCTTTTTAGCCAGTGAAAACCAGAACTTTGTTACAGGGGCTCTTAATGCAGCAGCTCTTAATTAAATTCATACCCCTGATGAGTAGAACATCCTCCCTTCCCCACTGGAGAATGAAATGCCCCCAACCATTTCTGTTTGGTTGGTTGGGTTTTTTTCCTTTATAATTTGCATTCAA
This sequence comes from Dryoscopus gambensis, assembly GCA_013389985.1. NCBI lineage: Eukaryota > Metazoa > Chordata > Aves > Passeriformes > Malaconotidae > Dryoscopus > Dryoscopus gambensis. The sequence goes on along the minus strand of WEIT01024726.1, from coordinate 2,848 downwards.
ATCAGGCAGAAATTTTAACTAACAGCATCAGTGGGAAACATTCACCTCTTCCACTGAGTATCTGAGCGCTAGCTTCAGCACCAATGATTAAATTAGCAAGTCAAACAAGGTGAATGTGGGAGGAGGAAACAGAGACATTTTTCCTGCACCTTCTCTTCCAAACTGATTATGCTGATGGCCACGTTTTGTTTTTAAATCAGTGATGTATCTGCCCAAACAATCCATTTCACATCATTTTCACAAATAAATTATTTCACCCTTGGAAATTTTTCACAGATCTAATCTGCTAACATAATAAAAGAGGACAACTAGGGTGGACACACAAACTAACATCAGTAACTTCCAGACACCTGCAATTTGCCTGTACTTCACACCCCTAATGCGTCCTTTGTTCATTAAGATGGACAAAGCATTCCCTACTTGTTCAGCCAAAGCTGTTGGCAAAACAGGGACATTTATTTTAACAACCTTAAACTGAAGGGCAATCCAAAGAGAAAGGAGCAGGAGAACAGAGCATTGAAAAATCCATCATACTGACAGAGCTCTCTTCTCCAAGGAACACAGGATACCGGAGACAACCCTACTCCCAGATCTGCATCACTCAGAACTGGACAATGAAACAGATTTTGGGTTTACTTGAATACTCATTGCATTCACTCATTTGTTCATTTAGACAGTTCTTAGCTGGATTTTAAAAATCATCTGGTTTCCTTTGAGAAAAGGCACTGGCCAGACTATGCATTCTTATCTTGATTAACACTATTGTCATCATTTGTGCTAAGCCACTTTATATCTTCACTGTTGCTTTTCATTGAGAAACTTCCTTATTTTCTTAGTCACAGGGGAAGTATAATCACAGTTAAAAAGAATATGGTTAAAAGTAACTTTAGCTTCTTAGTGCTGAATGAAGACAATTATTTTTTTAGTCCTGGTCAGAAAATAAAACCTTTTCCGGAAGAGAAAGTTATTTCCTTGGACATTACATCTAGCTGTTTCCCTGGGTGGGTGCATGTGTGATGATGGATGTGGGGTGATGGGGGAACAGTGATCTTTTCCTGCTCTTTTTCCCAGCTATTTGATTTAAATTTAAGCAAACGCAACAGTGCTGGCTTCTTCAGATCTGATAAAAGCTCCTTTTAGGTGAACATGCCCAAGCTACTCTCACATCTGAATTTAGGCAACCCGTGTGCTTGCACAGTTTCTCCTTAGTGCAGCCTTTCAATACTGAAAGAGGGCTTATAAGAAAGACAGAGACAGACTTTTTGGCAGGGTGTGTTGTGAAAGGACAAGAGGTAACGGTTTTAGACTAAAATATGGTAGATACGGACTTGTTCTGAGGAAGAAATGTTTTACAGTGAAGGTGTTGAAGGTTTAAACAAACTTGAATTGCAAAATTCCTCATTGCAAAAAGCAGCAAACACCTTGGTGCTCAGCAGCTCATCACATTTTCAATAGAGTAACTTCTCACTGCACAGCTACAGCGCTCAACCCATGGGGTATTTGTGCTGAA
>WEIT01024722.1:29396-57003 GCA_013389985.1 Dryoscopus gambensis | reverse complement strand
TATTTATGTTGAATGGCATATCTCTAAGTGAACACAAGATACGTCTTGCAAATAGTTGCTTGGGCTCTTTATGCAATCATCTGTTTTGGATTTTAGTCTTCCAGACACCATCTCCCTCAAGCAAAGACTAGCTTAGACTAGCAAAGAAAGCAGGTTTTGAAAGTGACAGTTAAGTAGATTTAAAAACCCAAACCAACCAAACAAAAAAGCCCCTGGACAATTCCCTGTGTAAAATGGTTTCCCCTAAACTATATGGACCAGAAAAGTCCAGCAATTAATTAACCATCATATGAAATATTATTCTATTTTGAACCTTGCTATTGCTTTTATGATTTCTTGAAGGTAATTAAAACTGTGAGGGTTTTAAAATTATTTTTTAACCTCCTACAAAATCCTTTTCCACAAAAAAAAAAAATGCAGGAAGTTAGTACTGCAGGAGGAATGTGCTGCAGTTTTGAGTACAGATAAAGAAAGCCCCTGAATAGGTACCAAATGGGACGCAAGGAAGAATTATGAGTAATTGTCCGAGTTGGTTTTGTGATTTTCCAGTGGCATGCTCTCCAGGCTAGTGCCTAGGCTTCCGGCTGGTCTGTGGCAGAGTAATCAAAGATGTGGATCATAACTGTAATAGCAGGTGGAGGACATCTAATTAAAATAAGTCAGGCAGGCCATGTGATACTGTCTCTATTTCCAGGCCTAATATTAGCATGAGATGAATCGTCTAATTACATACTTCCTAATGTTCTTCCAAAATAGTGTTTCATCCTACACAAGGTTGTAGTTTCAATTACCTCCTTTTTAAAAGAGGTAAATGCAAATAATCTTTGTAAAAATGATCTTTGGAGGAATTACTTCCTTGCTATGACAGCTTGGTTGTCAGCTGCTGAATTTATCCAAATCTATGTGGATAAGAGGTCTCGCAGGCAGAGAGGAGCCGTGTAAATGAAACTCTGATTTCTGATGGTAGCAGCGCCTCATGTGATGAAAAGGTAAAGCTTGTAAATATTTACAAGGGAAAACCTGTATCGTGGTGCAGGTTTTTGTTCTTAGTTTCAAGCAACTACTGATTAATCAACACATAATGTTTACACCTCATTAAGGGTAGCAGTAGTCAGTGCTTTTGTTTCATGTAGACCCTGACATATCATTTGGTAGAAGTCTAATGTAATTCACTTCATGGCTCTTTTCTTTTCCTTTTTAAATTTCCAATGAAATTTCTAGTGAATAAATTAGTAAATTTATCATTTTCTCTATAATAGTGTCACATGGACAGTTTGATGAAATAGCTCATTACAGTCAATGAAGTGAAATATGAGTTCCATCAGCACATTTTCATCAAACGGAGTTACAGAAATTAGCTTGCTGTTATCAAGGACTGTGGAATACAAAAATAAAATTAAGCAAGCTATTAGAGGATAGATTTAGGGAGGGTCCCAATTGAGTTGGAATGCAACTGCCACTGTGAAAAACAGAAGACTGCTGTATGCTTAAATGAATTGTGAAGCATCAGTATTAATTGTTAATGATGTACTTTAGAGACAAAATTAAATTCGGAACCACCTGAGTGTACATGAATATCACACACTGCGCAGCCACTCAACCAGGAATGAATGAAAAGCGAGTGCTTGCTGTTCTGTAATCACTGTCAAAGTTTGTAACTGAGCTAACCCGTCTTCAGCAGTGTTACTTCTATGAACCCATAACAGGCTAAGTAGATGGAAATTCTCTACTGTTAAAGTTATCCTTTTCCCAAGTATTTTCCAACTTCAGAATGGAGAAAGAATCTGACTCCGAAGAATCTGTTGTGCTCAGCCTGGGGGAATTAAGTACTGTAATATACCCTTGCATAGTGGGGTGCAGCTCTCTCCTGCCAAACTGAAAAGCTGTTGACAGACAAGGATTGGATTCTTTAACCGCTAATTTTTAAGTCAGCAACAGTCAATAATCTGAGATCAAGTGTGATGTACTCGAGCCTTCTCATTCTTGGAATACTATTCCCAATATTAAACTTTAACCTTGGATCTTCAGCTGACATTTAACACTTTGTTTTAATAAATTATTATTAGACTTTATTTTCTGTGTGCAGAGGGAATTATTTCAGCTGTTTCCACTTATTCATGTTATTTTTGTATGTAGTCCCTTTCTAATTTTATTCCTTAACTAGACTGGGAATGAATTCTTAGTGTCTTGATAATGATGCTACACAGACTAAACACTCCAGGCAGCCAAATGCCAGTTTCATGTGACATTTTTGCAGGTGTCATATGTGGTAAAGTTCTTATACATGGAAGTAGAGGAGGCAGCCTAAATCCTGCCAGGAAGGAACTTAAAGGGATTACCACACTTAAGAAAGCTTGGAGGCTGCCTGACTGCTTGTTGAAATGAGAACTGGCTCACTGTCATACTTATTTTCTCTTGAAGGTTATTGTTCTAAGTAAATTCAGTTTCACAATTATGACTCAGTCTCTAATGAATTCTAATAGACTAAACTGCCCGCTCCATTTAGAAGCATGCATGTGTAACATTCTCTCCTCCACTGAGTCATAGGACTCACCTAATTTTGGAGACTAAAATTAAGTTTAATTTTGGGATGGCATTTCCCAAAAGGGACATGAAGCTATAAATAATGGAAAGCCGTAACCAGTAAAAACTGTTTGCATTTTGATTACCCTGTCATTTCTATTATGTAATAGTTTCAAAGTGTAGAAACTCAGGCAGTTTTGTAGTTGGGGAATATTGCATGGACCGCCAAATTTAGTAAAATATCAAATTTATCTGTAAATGTAGCGTCACTTGCTTACAAAAGTAGGATGGTATTTTGTAATTTTCATGGGTCTGCTTCAGCTATCCAAAGAAAGCATTCCCACAGCCATTTCTCACATGTTTCTTTTCACCCTACTGATGGACTAGAAAAGCAAGAGAGGATCTGGGAGATGTGATACCAGTTTTGCTCTTCCCCTGCCACCCTGCTCACACATCAAAGGAAACGTTACTATCCCTTTCAAAGAGGTCTGGTTTCAGCCTGGAAGGAAGGTAAGGAAGAAGTCAAGATAGAGGAGGATTAAGATACACAGTCATTAGGCTAAGGTGTAATACAGTAAGAGATCCATATACTTCTACTTGAAAACTTTTTTTCATCCAATTTAGTGCCAAATTTTTAGAATCAACTGAAGTAAGGTGCGACTTAGAAGCTGAGAACGAGATATTAGAATTCTGTTGCAGATATACGGGCCTAGAAAATAGAGATTTCTGATAGGCCATAGGGTTGGGCAGAAAGTGAAGATAGGCTCAGGCAGAGGAGAAATCAGTGGAAAAGTATGACTGATACTTGGTAAGTATAGATGACTGAGACACTGTCAGGGTCACTGCCTCTTGAGAACCCTGTAATGGGAGATGGCACGGGAGTCTTACACCCCTACTGCTGCCCTCATGCCTGAAAAAACATTTATATATATTTATATTTGTCACTTTCTCCCACTGACATGTAGCATAAGATAAAGTTAATAACTTTCTGTGTAAGGGGATATGAAGAGTGTATACTTGTACGTAGGCAAAAGGATATTTAGTATTGCGAAATTTTGAGAATATCTGTCACCACAGAATCATAGAGTGGTCAGTGTTGGAGGTACCTTAAAGATCATTCAGTTCCAACCCTCCTACCATGGGTGGGGACACCTTCCACTAGAACAATTTGCTCAAAACTCAATCCAGCCTGTGCCTAAACCCTTCCAGGCTTAAGGCATCCACAACTTCCCTGGGCAGCTTGTTCCAGTGCCTCACCACCCTCATGGTAAAGAATTTCTTCCTAATATCAAATCTAAACCTACCCACTTTCAGTATGAAGCCATCATCCCTTGCCCTGTCACTACATGTCCTTGTAAAAGGTCCCTCTCCAGTTCTCTTGTGAGCCCCTTTTAGGTACTGGGAGGTGCTCTAAGGTCTCCCTGGAGCCTTCTCTTCTCCAGGCTGAACAATCCCAATTCTCTCCATCTGTCTTCATAGGAGAGTTGCTTCAGCCCCCTAATCAGCCTTATGGTGCTTTTCTGGACAAATTCACATTTTTGTTCCTATTAAAGCTGCTGATGTCATGGATCTGCATTATAGTTCCCTGAAGGTTACTCTAATGAACAAATCTAGATTCAATTATTCAAAAGTGCTGGAATTCTGCCTGTACAATTTTCACTTCACTAATGGGCTGGGCAGATTCTGATTTTTCTCAAACAGTTCACAAATGAAGCTTAACATCATGTTGTTAACTGCTTTTATTACATTTCCCATAACATGAAGCAAAACATAAATTTTAAATGCAGGAAAATGAAAAAATCAAATGAATGCAAGTCTGAGGTTTTGTTCAAAATATTCTAGTGTCAATATTGGCTTTTTTTCAGTTCAGTTCACATCAGCTTAACACATTTGCATTCTGTCTGTTTATATAACTGACAGTTTAGGAGAATGCAGGGTAGGAGTTAACCTGATTGACTTCCATTTTACCTTTGGATAGCCAAGCTCTGCTAAGTGTGTCATATGGGATCATGCAGAATTTCTCGTTCTCAGCTAATTTTTATCTTATGTTTCTACCTCTATCAAAGCACAGTATGCACAAAGACACAATGTCATTATCAGTATTATTTTATGCTTCCATTTCATGAGTTTCAATATATTTGCAGTTTGGCCCAGGTGGCATGTTCTGTGTGTCTCAGCCTTCTACACTCTGCTCCATCACTCTTTTGTTCCAGCTCAAACTCTCCAACAGATCAACAGGGGAACTTTAAAGAAGGATGCCCAAACTTATTTCTCTTCAGTTTGCACAGCCTCAATTTACAATTTCATTCTCACATGTTTGAAGCCAAATATTCCACTCTTGCCCTCTGCAACAGAGGATCTTTCACAACCTGGAAATCACAACTGAAACTGTAGCACACCTTCAAGCAAGCACTGTAGCCTGAGACTTGAATTCCATGAGACTTCTTTTGGATAAATCCACTTGCCTGCTGTGATAATATGTCAGGACCAGAGGCAAGCTTTAAAAGCAGCCTGATCTATCAAGTGAGTAAGTCACTAGAAAAGCTGAAAAGAAACCTTTTAAAGACCTGTGGTAAATTGTTTGAATTTTACTGGCTTAATCCCTCAAGAATTAAGCAAACAGTCATGAATTGGGACTTGAGGAGGAATCTGAACAAGCTGAGGGTTAGGGTAAATGTTCGTAAAATTAGAGAGGTAAAATTAGAATAATAAAACAAATCCAAACTGTTAAGTGGGCTGATTAAACAGTAAGAGCTCATTTTCCCTTCTGCTATTCTAGTAATGTTATGTTCATTTTAATGACATTCTTATCTCTTTCAAGGCTGTAAAAAGTTCTGTACATCTTTCTGACAATGATAAGAAACTAAAGGCATGCAGCAGGGGCCTAAATGACCCTATGATAAATTGAAGCAAGTCTGGATCTGCTAGACTGGTAGCCCATGACTTGGGACTGGGATGGGAAGCCAGTGCTGCTGCTGAAGAATGACATCCAGGACAGATACCTCACTGCTCTTCCTTTGTGCTCTCTGCATCTGGAAAAAAGGATGATCACAGCATTGTACAGAAGTGCAATTCAAATTGTGAGTTCATTTTGGGTGTTGTGGGTTTCTCCTCTTGTAGGAGCTTGTCTGTCTCCAGTGACTCATAGAAAGCCTATGATATCCATTGATTAAAAGTGCCTAGGATTGATTAATGCAAATGCTTTTGTTGAGTGGCATATAACCATAATTCCAGTGGAAAATTTAAATGTTTGCAGAGCCCAGGTCCTTTTCTGGTTTACCTTTATCTGAGTAAAATTTTAAGGTCATTACACTAACTAACCACATACAGTAATCTCTGTGGAAAGACCCATTGTGTGTTCGTATTGCGTGGGTTTAAAGCAAGCGATGTCACTTGGTATTTCTGTGGAGAGAAATTTGTGATACTGCCACAGGAGTCTGGTTTACAACTATCTTAGGTTTCCATGGGTTTGAGGTACCTTAGAGAACATTTAGTTCCAACCCTCCTGCCATGGGCAGGGACACCTTCCACTAGAACCTGTTGCTCAAAGCCCCATCCAGCCTGTCCTTAAACACTTCCAGGCGTAAGGCATCCACAGCTTCTCTGGGCAACCTATTCCAGTGGTTCACTACCCTCACGGTAAAGAATTTCTTCCTAATATCAAATCTAAACCTACTCTCTTTCAGTTTGAAACCATCACCCCCTTGTCCTGTTGCTACACGCCCTTGTAAAAGTTCTTCTCTATCTTTCTTGTGAGTTCCCTTCAGGTACTGGAAGGCTGCAATTAGGCCACCCTGAAGTCTTCTCTTTTCCAGGCTGAACAATCCCAGTTCTCTCAGAGTTCCCATGTAGGAGAGGTGCTTCAGCCCTCTAATCATTTTTGGTGGCCCTCCTCTGGACTCAGTCCAACAGTTCCTGTCTTTTCTGTGCTGGGAGCCCAGAACTGTACACAGCACTGCAGCTGGGGTCTCACCAGAGTGGGGCAGAGGGACAGAATCCCCTCCCTCACTCTGCTGGCCACACTGCTTTGGATGAAGCCCAGGACACATTTGGCTTTCTGAGCTGGGAGTGCTGGGTCATGTCCAGCCTCTCACCCACCAGCAGCCCCAAGTTCTTCTCTCCAGGGCTGCTTTTGATCTGTTCATCCCCCAGCCTGTGTTGATACCATGAGTTATTCTGACCCAAGTGCAGCACTTGCTCTTGGTCTTGTTAAACTGCATGAGATTCCCATGGGTCCACTTCCTGACCTTGTCCAGGTCCCTCTGGATGGCTTCCCATCCTTCAGGTGTTCCAACTGCACCACTCAACTTGGTGTCATCTGAAAATTTGCTGAGGGTGCACTTGATCCCTTCATCATAATATCTTTTTTGCAAGACTATTGAAGACATTTACTGTGGTGTCCTTAAATCTCAGCTGTTCTTTAAATTATGAATGTTATGTGTCTGTTCATCTTATAGAAAGGATAATGTGACCCTGATATGGAAATAGCTCAATTTTTTCTCCTGTAACTTCAGGAACTAATTGAAATTTCCTTTCCTTTAAATCCTCCTTGAACACTTGAATTGCTCTATTTATACACATTTGTAACAATATGTTTAATAAATTTAACATGTTAATTAATTCAACAGCATGGTTGTTCAGCCTGTTAATTTTGTAGTAGTAATTGTTCAAAGAAAGACTTATGGTCATAGAAATATCCAAGGACTAATCCAACACCCTGAATGGGATTCTTATTTATTTCTTTGAGAGTTGTGGCTGAACCACCTCACCCCCAAAAATATCCCCACCAATTCTCCCCTAACTTTAAGTGGTGTAGTAATATTTGCTTACAGAAATCTTGTGGTTTTTTTTCAGAGAGCTGTCTTTAGAACATTAACATAACCACAAAAATATATGGTAAAAACAAAAAAAGAGAGATAAAATCATTCAGTAATGAGGCTGTATTGACTAGAGATGGGTAAAATCGAGCGAGAGGAACCTAAAAGAATATTAAAGGAATGAAAGATACCGACCTGAAAAACTGTAACAAGCAATAGTGGTATATTCTTTTTTTCCTGAGAGAAAAATAAGAGTTTGAGAAGAATAATGGAAAAAATGTCCTGGAGAACCTAGGGAAAACCTGCTAGATTTCATTAGCAGGCTTGCATCTTATGATTGTAACTTCTTCAATATCTTTAAAATGAAACATCTTAAAAGAAATTGTTTGAACCAAGCTTATTGAAGTCAACTGATTCTGCCTTTCAGAAACTACTGATTCCTCCAAGAAAATTCCTTCTTTATACCTGAGATTATTCTGTCTTGTGGGTCTGGTGCAGACATGCATGCCATTCTGGCAAGGAATGACCTTGAATTTTCCAAATTTTGACTTCTGTTTTAGCAAAACGGAAGAGTTTTCCTAAAACCTGAAACCAAATAGATATGGTTGTCTGATCTGATGTTTCCTTAAGAAAGGTACTTGAAGTTCTAAATAGACAGGTGACACTTGGACCCAGAGGGAACACAATTAGGTATTTATCTATAGTCTGCTTGTGGTCTTTCTTACAGCTTAGGAGCTAGCAAATACCAGGTTTCCACCAGAAACAAAGTTAAAACCACAGCAGATCACTTGATGTGAATTTGGTCGGCACAAAAATCTGCAGATCTTGAACTGGTCTGTTTAGGAATAAAAAAAATCTTATGACTGCTTTTCTGAATCTTCTTCTCTGCTTTGCATTTAGATGGTCTTACTTTTGAAATACATGCAGAAATAAATGAAAGATTCACAAAAGAGAGAAAGAATTCGTTATGTATGTCACTTGGGATTGATTCTTAAACTTCTTTGGGACATAAATAATTGAGTACTTGGAGTATCAGGGAGGGTGGTGATGATGGGTAGTATATTCTTTCAGTGGAGACAGGAGTATTGCTGTCCCATTTGCATATGATATTAAGTAAAATTAAGTGTAACACAACAGGAAAGAATGGATATCCTGGGACAGACTGTTCTTTTGGTCTGGTAATTAGGCCACTCCAGTGGTAAATATGAGTGTCTTGATGAAGATACCTGGTATGCTTTGGGCAGCTGGAAAAAGAGAATTTCATTTCCAGTTTCAAGAAATAGTTATTCAGAAAACTGAATTACAGGATCTCTCAGAAAGTACAAGGGCAAGAGGAAGGGGATAGAAATGGATAGATGCATTTTCAATTTAAATATACTTTTTAACTTAACTGGAAGCATTTGCCAGTTTCTAAGCATTTCCATCAATAATGTCAGATCAACTGAATAAGCACTTTGGAGAAATAAATTAGTTACTAAAAAAACCCAATTGCTCTAGTATACAAAATTGTCTAAGTTTGCTGACAGCCCTGTCAGTAAACTGCTCCCATCTATATATAAAACTGCCTTTCCAGAAAATTTTAAGCAGTTTTATTGCCAGAATCTCATCTGATGTCCCTGGTTTCTATTAATTAATTAATTATTTTTTATTACAAAGAAATATTTTTAAGCTTCTCATTATGTGGGTCTACAAAAAAACACCAAGTGTTTTGGCTTTTAGCTAAGTGTCAGTAAGCAGATCAGACAGCATCAGGAAAGGTTGGATTAATTAAACACAAGCTTTGATCTCTTTCTCTTTTCTCTGCTATGTTTTTAAGTAGTCCTTTGGGTTTTGGTTCATTACTAGGTTTTGTTTGTAGATAAGGTTAAAGGCTAATGTGCAAGGTATTTGTGCAAAAACAGTTGTGCTCTCGCCAAGTGCATTAAGTGCTTTGGAGGATTTACAAAATGTTTAGTTACGGTGCCCATAGCTACAGACATTTGAACAGCGATGTGCAAAGTGCCATACAGACCATTAGCGAATGATAGTTTTTACCTCAGCTCACAACAAAGTGTGGCTTTCAAGATTCATCTTTATTTTCAAAGGTGTCTGAGACATGCTAGTATACATTGCTATGCTATATTTGAAAAAAAAAAAACCACATGAAGACAGTAGCATACAGTGATTTTTTTTCTTTGCTTTTAAACAATTTTTTCCCACAAATAATTATTTAGAATCTTGGAGTGATGGAAAACCTTTAGGTTGGAAAGGCCCTCTGGAGGTCATCTAGTACAAGCTCCAGCTGAAAGCAGGGCATTGGACTGTGTTAATCGGGGCCCTGTCAAGCCAAGTCTTTAATATCTCCAGCTAAGGAGATCCCACCACTGCTCTGGAAACCTCTTCCAATGTTTAACTGTTCTCACAGTAAATAACTTTTATGTAATTTCCCAGGTTCTGCATGTTGCTTTTTGCTCTGTCACTTTCCTTCCTTTGGGAGAGAGTACTTACATCCTCTCTGTAACTACCTCTCTTAGGTACTAGAAGGATAATTTATACTGCTCTAGTCCCATTTCAGCTGCTGGCTTTTTAACACTTTTTTAAACATCTGGCATGGTTGAGTTTAATCTTAATAGAGTAGATTATTAATGATTAAGATGCTCACTAAAACCAAAACTATTAATTGGAGGGAAGAGTCAGTATCCCCTTTGCCATTTATGAGAATAATTAATTTCCTATGCCAGGGTCCAAAAAACCTGGGGATCAGAAAGAGGTATTCCACTATATCATCTGTTTTCAGGAAAGAAAAGGAAAAGTCCATTGTAAGGCACCCTTCCTCCACCTCTGAATTTAAGCAAATTCTAGCTCATAGAAATTCTTCTTGCAGACACAACAGTGTGACAGGTGACTCTGACTTAGTGCTGCCCATGTCACTTTGCATTAGAAAATACTGTGTGACTGACATGAATGACATAAAATGTCAAGTAAGACACTTGTCAAAAGTGGACAAAATTTGGACCTTTTCTTTTTAAATGTAGCAAAAGAAACTGTGGCTTAAAACCAAGTTAAGCAGCCTGGGTTCTTTTCTTTTTCCCCTGCTAAAGGTGACCTGAGAATATTAACTTCTATTACAAAGGTTTCTATAAATTTGTACTGACAAGCTCTCTCAGTGATGATCAGGAGAAATCTTGATCAGGAGGCAAGTAAGGGGACTTTCACTCACATTTCTTGCTCTGGGTACACCTGAAATCCCACTTTCCTGCTCTGAAGGTAACAATTCCTGCATTCCTAATGCTGCCCTAGAGATTGTCTCCAGCTCGTTCCCGTGTGAGGAGTCACATGAAAGCAACAGAGCTGTGCAGCTGCCTTAATTTCCCACCTTTCTCATCCCTACTGTTCCCATCAGCAGGAAAGCCTCCAACACTTGGATAAGATGAATAACAGAGTTTCTCTGCACTGTGATTCTCTGTATAAACCCTTGGAACAGTTTCATCTCTGTAAGGAGATAAGGATGCTTAGCAAGGGACAGCACTTGATCTTACATGGTGTTGTAGTCATCGTTTACAATATTAGATCACAATCTTGTCAGGTGCACTTTTAGCCCTGTAGGAGAAAAACTGTGTCCTAGACTTTGGGGTATATAACAAGTAGATAATATAAAAATAAGTTAAAGTCATAGTTATAAAATACAAGTAAAAGAAAATATCTGAAGTGATTCACAAGTAAGATTTTTATTATCTGGATTATATTTATTGGCTAAACAACTTTTAGGGGGTTTTACTGTTGACTTTGGGGAAGCTGGACTATGGCACGGGTGCATGTCTACAAGGAAGTTTCCATTTAGATATTCTGGAAAAGAGCTCTCCATTCTGGAAAAGGCTGCTCTTGCTGTGCAGATTCATTCTTCAGTGCATTCTGCAGTTCTGCCCTAATTTGCTCTGAGACATCTAGCCCAGACACACAACTTCCTCTGTATAACTCTGGTTTTGATGCATTCATGGACAGACTTGTTGCGTTCCAAATAAGCAGTAGAAATGGTTACTGTGTATTAGACCACACACACTTTCACTCCTCTATACATGAAAACACTCTTCATCATTTTAATTTATGAATAATTTTAATACTACATAGAATGAAGACTAGACCCTGATGTTGCAGTCTGCTGCAACCTTCCCGAAGACTGTTGTGCCAGAAGGAAAGAATAGGGAAGGGTCTTTGCATAGGTTCTTCAGAGATGTTTATTTCTGCCCCCGTGCAGGTCCCCATCTGGGAAGCAAAGACAAGCCTCATGGGAAAAACTCCAACATAAATAAAGGATTTTAGGGGCAGAGGGAACATTTGGAATGACCAATAGGGGAACAGGACTTGGGTACACAGATAAACCTGTGCCCCAGGGCATGCTTCCCTCCCTGGGGGGCCCCACAGTGGGGGGAACCCCCACGCCCTGAATTTTTGAAAGATTTTTTTTTTTTGTTAGCTGAGTGCAAATAAAAACGGTGATTTAAAACAAAGCCACTTGCTTCTCTCTGGTGTTTATGAACATAAATGCAATTAAATTCATTTCTGGGATGCTTTCTAGCTGGTAATATCTTTCTGCCATGATATAGCTACATTCATTTAGATGCAAAATTTAGTGGGAGGGAAGGTGGTCTGTGACAATAAGGCTGCTATGTGGCACTTAAACTATTTCAGTTAATTCTGCAGCAGATATCAAGTGATGACAGGGAATATTTAGAGATCTCAACTCTCCCTCTGGTTATTTCTTCTGCCTGCTAAGGACTCATCTCAAAAAAAAATAGGAAGCCAGATTTGTCAAAATCAGTAAAATAAGACATTATATGAACTGTGTTGCCATCTCAAAGCTTATTATTAATACGGCATAGGCTGGCTCCTCACACTTAAAGATAAAATGGACAAGTACAAATCAGGCGTGATGTAGCCAACAGTGGTCTAGGTTAGGAGGCAGAAATCTTTCAGCTGTGAAATGCAAACTGTGCACTATAAAAGGACCTTTGACTTCTGGCTTAAAAAAACCCAACCAAAATTCTTGGGGGAAGGAGAAGATTTTCAAAATACAAACATTGCTACCTCCTTCATTTGGGCTGGAGCTGTTGACTGACATCAACATCTTGACCCATTTCATATACTAGATGCTGAAGCTTGATACTTCATTGCAGCTCCTTTCTTTCTTGTGTTCCTTACCTCTTGAATATTATAATTTTCAGCAAGCATCTACTTATCTCTTTTTGCTCTTCCCCACTTCCTCTGCACAAGGATTCTTTTATAGGTCAAACAACATAATGTATTGTGGTGCTTCAGCAAACCCAGCTGTGGCTCCATGTGTTCCATACCCTAAATAAAACATGTAAGGCAAGTCCTCAGGTCATGCAGTTGAATATCTGCTATCAATCTTTACCATGCTGGGGTGTATCAGTCATATATAGTGTTACAGATCATGGTAACAGCCACCATCTTTCAGCTAGGATTATACACCAAGAATAATAAATTATACAAATACATAATTTTTACACTTCTGGCCACAAACACATAAATCTTTCAAGGACGCTTACACAGTATTTGCACAACCTGATGTATGGAGCAACCTGTAAAGTATGATATCTAGAGAGGAAAAAACCCATTATTTTTCTCTTAACATATGAATGGATGCTCTTGCTAGCAATTTTATAGAGAGATGACAAATCTGCTCAGAGCTGGAGCAAAAAGACTCAGTGTTCTGGGCTGCAAAATCTTCATTCTCTGTAAAGGCATTATATTAGAAGAGATTGTGGGATCGTAAAGGGGATGGCAATGAAAAGGTTATTTAGGGAAGGGGGAGTAAAATGTAAGCAATTTACATTATGTCACAAAACAGGCTTTACAAACAGCTGGTTTTTAGCCACAACAGTTCAAGAAATTAGATAGTGCTCATGCAATCAGATTCATCAACTCCCAAAAACTGTTCACTAACCATAAGTGAAAAAGAGAAAGATACTCAGTTGAAGGAAAATGCCAACACATTTCTCAGTCATTTCAGATGTTAAATAACTACATGTTTTTGCAGCATATGTTCCCATGACCTTTATAGCATGGATTGAAGGGTATTTTCATAGGATGTCAGAATGCTCCTCATAAAGGAAGAAATTACATATTTTCAACCTGCCCACCTTCTGAATTGTGAAGCAGCATATCATTGGAGGGCTAACAGCACCGGCTGTACCCTATACATAACGGAAGTACAAATCCTATTTGTCATAAGCCTCTTCACTATAGAAAATAAGTCATCCTTAAGCATAAGGATTAGGGTTCTGTAGATCTGGTTTTGTCCTTGATTCTGCACCTGACTTAGTCCTTAATTTTTCAGCAAGTCATTTTTATTTCTCTGTGTTCAGAAGCCTAAAGCCATGGTGTTTGGGCACCCCTTAATGCAGTTCAGACCTGAGGCCATTTTCTGCTGTTTGAAGAGGACCTAGCACAGTGTGCCCCTGATTCTGTTTAGGTCACGTACATGCTGCCGTAACCATTACCATGCAGTATTATTTCTGTGTCTGTCTTTGCTGAAAGGACAGGCATTGGCTTATGGCACACATATAAAGCTTCATGTATATAAAAAGGGGGGAATCTTCTTCTGTATATGTGAGAATAGTTAACGTAATTATGTGTGAAAGCTGAGGAAGATATAGGAGAGTGAATAAAGATGGCAGGAGATTGAAGGCACAAGTATACGAGTCATTCTTATACAGTATCCATGCACCAGCTGCGTTCCAGTAGGTGGTCGCATGTATGCAGTCGGCTCTTGGCCCTGGAGAGGTAAACTGCTTTTGGGATTCTCTCTAACAATACAATGGAGTTGCATTTGATCCCGAAGAACAAAATCAATTAAAAAAAAAAGTAGCAATATTTAGATTAATAAAAGTTGAAGCAACAAGGAAGTATAGAAATATTCTCCTTTTTCTCAGGCTTTACAATTCAGAACTGGAGACTCTGAAACTGAAATTGTGTTTTAAATTAATAACCATTGGGAAAATTTTGCTAAACTCTATCTTTTAGTGTATGCAGTCAGCACATGGAAGCATTCGTTATATACATTGAACAAGAATATCTTCTGTATCATGACAGTAAAGGAAATGAAGAACGCATATTCTGTGGAATTATACAAAAAGCAGTTTTGCCTTAGACTAGATGAACACATTTTTTTCTAATATAAACCTAAAGAAAAATAATACTCTTATGAAAGTAGAAAGGGAAACAGGAGGTATTCAATGATTTACTTCTGACAATAGGTTCTGCATATCCCACTTAAGGCAATATAAACTGTGCTTACGTCTTCAGAATCATGATGGCAATAAGCTGTAATTAATACAACTTTAATGTCACAGGCAGGAAGTCAAGACTAATTCCTCACTTTGAAAACTAAGGGCCTACAGAAGGGCTGACAGTCTGAAATGCAAATTTCCTCAAAATTCTCTGTTTTGCTTATCCTTAGCTCTAACTTTTCTGATTTAAACATTTTTTTCTTTTAATTACATGAGGTTTTCATTTAATTTGTAATCATATAAAGGTGGATGTGGTTTTTCCAGATAGGTTCTGGGGCCCAGCTGCTTTCCTTTTTAGACTGAGGAGATGGTTATCTCTAGGGTTGGAGACCAGCATAAGTATCTTTTCTGTGTTGCTCTGCAAAAATACATGGTTTCTGATTAAAATAATGTGCATATTCTCATAGTATTTTTCTTGATGCCTCTGAGTTTCCAATGAGAATAATTTTACCACACAGTGTTCCATGATTGTAGATAATTCTTACTTTTAATCAGAGAGTACTCACCACTGTATGTGAGGTAGCACTTAGAGACTGCCCAAAGAGGTGATTTTTTTTTTTAGGGCGGGAAACAAGCAAACTGCAAAATCCCCCAAAACAAATTCTCAGCCTCATTTTAAACTGGGTATCTTGTTTCACAAGATTGCAATATGTTTGGTCTTCTTGTTATTTTTGTGCAAGTCTGGGACCGAGAGACAGTTTGTGCCAATATCAAGAGTAGATCTGTGAATGAGAGGGATTTATGCCCAGTATGGATCAACAAGTTTCCAGAGTCTTTCCAGGATTAATTTCACACTTCATAATTTCTCGTGGAAGAGTTGTCAGGAAAAGGCTGAATCAATGCAGTGAGATAGGCTGTTAGGTTGAACAGGAACTCTGTTCTTACTCTGGACCAAAATGAACCAACATCTGCTTTGGTGTAGTCTTGCTGACTTTTACAATGGTGTGAGTAACTCCCCATGAAATTAGATTGGGCTGAAGCTGGCCCTTAAAAAGTTAGAAGGTTTTCACCTTCTCATATTTTAAAAAAATGTGCAGAAGTCCATTTTCTAACTCCTGGCATTAACTGCTCACTCATCACCGTATTTTAAAATGAAATTTCAACTAAAACACATAGTAGTATCTTCTTTATTAATACAGGAAAATGTACTTTCAGTAGTAAAACTGCATGAAAGACATCTATGCTCGTTTTCTTACCAGCTGTGACTGTCAGCACTTTGCCCTGGTTTTTACAGCTATCACACCTGGCTGAAGATGTGACTTCTGTTAGAAGATCTATCATGGTGAAAGATCAGGCAGTAGTTGGCACACAGGTATGATGCAGTTACTCTGGTGTCTCTTGACAACCATTTTCAACTTCCTTGAACAGCAGACTGATCCACAGGCTACTCCATGTGTGTCTGGATAATAGAGTAGGAGAGCAGTAAGTATCTAGTGGAGAGGACATGTTAAAGGCTGTCAACTTTTGGGACTGATAGAAGACCCTTTCAAGATCATTAGTGAAAGAAGGCCTTGAAATTCTTCCTCAGTTTCTTTGTTCTGGATAATTTTTTTTCCTTAGCGAGTACTGAGCATAACTCTTCAAAGCCCAGTGCAGTCATGCCATGATTCTCGGTCTGGTTCTGCACAATCTAGCTCACACCTGAGGGACTACAGCTATATTAATGCAATGCTCTGCCCCAGCTAATTAACTCTGAGCTAGCTTATGCTTCTCAAAATAGTGCTTTAAAGCATCTCAATATTTGCTTGTGAGGAAGAAGATGGTGTACTGGAGGGCCGTGGCTTTGCTTTCCACTTTTCCCATTAGTATCATCCAATTACTTACATTTGCCTGGGCACCTGACAGGGTTGCAGCTACTCAGCTGGCTTTGTTCACTTGGAAACTGTGAGGAGGAGGTTTTGGGTAAGCACTATACAAACAGTGAGCTTAGACATAATTTGCAATGTAGATAGACATGTACCATATGGATAGACAAAACAGATGGTGGGTGAGGGAGGAGGAGAGTTAGGAACAGAAGCACAGAACAGTGAACAGATTTCCTCCCAGTTGTCCTAGAGTCTAGTACAGGGTCAAAAAAAGAGCCCAAATTCCTCGGCCTGAAGGCTGGTTTCTTATCAGTATTTCTTAAGTTAGGGAGCATTCATTTTTTATTCCCTTAACTCATTTGCTCACTTTGAGTATTGCCATTACCTTCCAGAGAATTTGAACTGGAGTTTGTCTTTATGTCCGAAGAGTTTAGAGATTTTCTATTCACAGTGGTTCTCATCAGGAAAGGTCAGAATAAATGACATTTTTCATAGTCAGTCTAGTTTAAAACCTGGCTGTGGTTCATGCATAACAACAGCAACAATTTGCATTTATATAGCACCTTTCATCCCTTAGGACCTCATAGTGCTTTATAAACCATATGTGGGAATAACTTCACTGAAATCACAGTTGAAAATCTTCCTTGAAGTCCTGTAGCCTGGGGGATAGCTGAGGGGCAGCACACAGTCCAGCACTGTTACACAGCCCATAGAGGAAAGCATTGGGAAGGTGCTGTTTCTCACTACACAATGCTGGTAGATGAAGGGAAAACAGAGTTAAATTGCTTAGGAGAAAATTTGGCTTGAATGCATTTTGAGAGGACACTATCCCTACAGAAATAATTGTGATAAAATTTCAAGATCACTAGTCATCAGGACTTTGTTTTTCTGCTGCTTCTGTAGGATGATACCTCTGACAGTCAAGATGTTATTGTACTGGCTCAGGGTGAACATATCCATATATTTCACCATTCACACTGTCCACAGTCATTATACGTATTTGGGTTAGAAGCTTCATAGTCAACTATATTTGGTAATATATATGGTCCAAATATCAGGTGAACCTCTCTCTGCTTCAGTCTGACAATATTACCATGGAGTTTTTTGATTACACAATCCTCCAAAAAGACTCCCCCCCCACAACCAAACTTGTATAGTCTCACACATTCTGCTTGCTTAGGGAGCAATGATGAAAGTACTTTATTAGTACAGACTAAGAGGAAAGTGTTATCTACCAGAAGATTTACAATAAATAGAAAAAATTCTGTTAAGTGGGTTTGACTCAATCAGATGAAAATGTGCATTGTTCTCATTGCTAAATTAATCACTTCAGCTACTGAAAAATAAGTTACATACAGTATCTTATTATACAGAAGTGATACAGCAGTGAGGGAGCAAAGGATACAATGACAGACAGGCTTTCTGTGATGTCAACCTATCCCAGTGCTTTTCAAGGTGAGCATGAGGGTACTTTTTTGTGTGTGTGTGTTATTTTCACTGAGTCATAGGAAAAAATTAGTTTAGAAATGAGTTTAGCCTACCAAATATGCCATTAAGTTTGTCATTGTCCTAATCACTGGACGTACAATTCCTATCAGGGAGCAGGCAGAGCTTAGTGCATGGCTTGAATCAGAGGGAGGCTTGTACCCTACAGCATTCAGTGAAACCAGCAGCAGTGCAGCTCTTTTTTAACATCTCAGTCATCTCCGAGGGCACTCCTCATGCTGTCCTCAAGGACATCTGTGACAGTGCCTGGCTGCCTTCAGCAGGAGTCGGTGGTACTCACCCTCTGCTCTCAGTGCTGCGCGGGCCACCCTAGCAGGGCTGATTCATCACTGCCACCTTTGTCATCGCACTCATAAAGGTGAGGACCAACGTTTCTGCAGGGAACTACTGAGTTATTAAAACCCATAGTGGTGATATAAAAATAATATTCCCCTGAGGACATAATTTGTTTTACATGAGAGGAGGGCTGACAAATGCCCCTGAGAAAGCCTATTATTGTTACTGTTAGAGTGCAAAATGTTTTAATAACAGTCTGAGAGGAAACTGGCTGCTTAAATGACAGGTTACCAAACCTTCCCCCAATCATAAAGTGCCTTCTTTTTTTCCTGGTATTTTATATTTTACCACTATGACCAGGGAACTCTTTGTAATAAGGTGTTTAGTTCTTGTGACTAATTTGCTCGAAGAAAAACAAATGCCTGTAACCTATAGTTATTCATCACTGTTTTACTTAAACCATATTTCACTTCAGAAACACCTGAAAAGCTTTTTTACCCCGCTGCCTTTAAATAAATATTTTTTAGTAGAGGTGTGTGTTTGGTTCACTAAGTTGTGTGGCATTGTTTCAGTTACTTGGCTGGATGATTGAAAATGTGTAAAGTGTAAAAGGAGAAGGCTTCAGTATGGAAACGGAGATAAGGGAGAAGATATATGTCTACAAAACTGTAAGTGGCACACGGAAAAATAGAGAATAAAGTAATGGAACTCTTTGCCAGAGGGTGTTGCATAAAATGAAAATTCCTATGGGTGCCTAAAGTAAATGTGCAAGCACATGGGAGTAAGAAAACGGCAACACCAAAATAGCTATCCCCATACACAGGTGTATTTCCTTCAGTTTGTGCGGTCCCTGAGCTACAAAACAATGGGCGTGAGGGTGCAGTCTGATCTTGTCCTCTTCCCTTGACTTTGCTGCTGATCAGCTGGAGAGAGGTTACTGGGCCAGGTCGATCTTTGGTGTGGCCAAGTGTCTTGTTCCTCATTTACTGAATATCAAGTTGTCCAGACAAATCATTCCTGCCTGTCAAATCTGCAAGTGCATGTTGTATGAAGCATTGCAGCACTTATGCTTTCTGGAAATGTTAAAAGTAAATGGGGAAAAAGAAAAAGAGAGACATTTGTTTATATGCTTTACAGGGGGACATTGAAAGATGGGGGATTCTTGATATCCTGGTCTAACTTTATCATGGTCCCTTGTACTGCCTTTAGTGCAGGTGAGCTGAATCTGATGTGAATTGAGAATGGCACAAGAGTCCTCCCACACTGAACTGACTTGGAGCAAAAGTCACAGTCAGATTAGGAGGAGTGGGTGTCCCCAGGCTGGATTCTGACCTGGAAAACACCTCTACTGCTATTTCTGGCTATGGAATGGAAGCAGAGCCCCAAGATAAACCAGTGCTTCAGAATATGATTAGGAAGAAACGTCCCTTCTTCTTCCTTGCTACCTACCCAAGGGATCTAAATGCTTTGACTAGCTCAAGGGATACCTTGGGGCAAAGTATTGTTTCTGATTCTTGTACTTGGTGGGACAGACTTCTAGATTTCTCTGGGTTTAGAGGTGTTTTGAATTGCTGTATATAATGGAATTCTCCCTATCAGCCTCTTTCTTTCTCCTTTTTCTCCCTTGCCTCTCTCTGCTTAACAGACTGAGCCTATAGGGACCCTGGAGCTCTCTGTGGCTGTTTTATTCATAGATTTAGCCCCTTTCTTAGAGCAGCAGCTTCATCAAATATTTTTCAAGGACAACTTTTTTCCCTAAAGGTTTGCTCAGCAGCAATGACTGTCTCATCTAGGTAATCTATTCTGATTAATTTGACTTTAGCTTTCTTGCTGCTCCAGTGGAGTCCAAATTTGTCAAGGACTTAAATATACATACACACATACACACCAGGGAAGTTTAACCAAAAAACCCCCAAAAAACCAACAAAAAAACCCCCAAAAAACCCCACCAACCGGAACACAATGAACTGCCTCCTAATTTTATTAAGAGGCGCACTCTTTCGGAAAGGGACTGCTGATACTAGCCTGACCGGAGCGGCACGAAGCAAGCCTTTAGGAGTTGAAGCTGCAAATGTTTAGTAGTTTCTGGCATAACTGCAAAGCGTCCAGGGTGACTCTATCTGCGTGCATGTTATATCTATATATTTATATATTTACGTTATTTTCCCGGCGGTTCGGGCGCGGGCTGCGGCCGCGCTGCCCTGAGGGAGTGGTGCAGTGCGGGCGCGCGGCCGNGCTCGGGGCAGCCCCCGGTATCAACATAAGCTGGGGGTGAAGGGATCGAGAACGGGATGGAGAGCGGCCCCGCGGAGAAGGTGTTGGTGGATGGAAAGCTGCCCGTGAGCCAGCAGTGTGCGCTCGCAGTCCAGAAGGCCAATTGTACCGTGCGCTGCATCCAAAGCAGCGCGTTCAGCAGGGTGAGGGAGGGGATTCGGCCCCTCTTCTCCCTCTCATGAGGCCCCACCTGGAGCTCTGCATCCAGCTCTGGGGTCCCCAGTACAGGAAGGACATGGACCTGCTGGAGCGAGTCCAGAGCAGGGCCACGAAGCTGGTCACACGGCTGGAGCACCTCTCCTATAAGGAAAGGGTGAGAGTTCAGCCTGGAGAAGAGGAGGCTCCTGGGAGGCAGTATTTCAGATACAAAAAAAAAAAGGCTTATAAGAAAGATGAGGGCAAACGTGTTAGCTGTTGCGATAGGACAAGGGGTAATGGTTTTAAACCTTTGAAAGAGGGTTTGCTTCAGATTAGATATGAGGAAGAAGGTTTTTACAATGGGGCTGACAAAACACTGGAACAGGTTTCCCAGAGAAGTGGATGCCCCATCCCTGAAAACATTCAAGGTCAGTTTGGACAGGGTTTTGCATAAGCTGATCTAGTTGAAGATGTCCCTGCACCTCAAAGGGGGAGTCAGACTAGGTGATCTTTAAAGGTCCCTTCCAACCCACACTATTCTGTTATTCCATGATTCTATGATCTTGATGTTATCCCACACTCTTCTCCCTCCCTGTATTTGCTTGTTTTGCTAGAAACATGTCTATTTCTTGTAATCCATTCTGGTAGAGGAATCTAGTTTTTATAAACCGTCTTGCATAGGTCTTTCTTACCTGTACTCTGTGCTCATAAAACACACTTGACCTTAAACAACACTTGACTGCTTCGCTGTCTTAGTTTAGCTTATTTAAATGGAAATTGATAATGGAATTCAAAAAGAAAGGAGTTAAAGCTTTTCTCCTATCATAAACCAACGGAAGCATCACTTTCTTGCAGAACGAAAAGAGAAGCCGAGGGAAAATAAAAGAGGTGAGGAGACAGAGCACTCCTAAAGATGCTGATAGGGTCTTGGATGATGTCAGAAACTGAAGGATAACGTGACTAGAAAATGCCTTTACTGATGGGCTGTGATGAATTTCTAGGTCCCCAAGAAAATAAGTCAGTCTTCTGTGGTTTCTCTGCCTCTCCTCCCATACTGAATGCATGTTTGAGTAAGAGCCTATTTTACAAAGGAAACATAAAAGGGGAAGAGGAGGTAAGTCTGGTCTTCTCCATACCCCATGTGGAATGGTTGTGAATTAACTAGAGCACTTGCAGGTATCTTAGTGAAGCTCTTGATCTGGCAGTGAAAACAAATTTCTCTACCCATGCCTTCAGAGGAAGAGGTTGTGGAACTCGTTGGGAAGCTTCAGGGAAGGTGGCTATAAATCAGTTTTTGTCCCCTTCCTCCCATGTTGTCTGTCCCTACTGTGTAGGTGCCTCAGCTGCCCCATGATTCCAGTCCCGTCTGTGGGATGCTTTCACCTGACCAGCTGCCTTTGCCACAGAAGCTGTTAAAGGGTTTTGCTGTTGCTCAGCAGGTGAATACCTAACCATGGTCCTCTGTGTTAAGAGCTTGCTGCCCTGAGCTGCCATTCAATCCAGATGGGACTGAAAACATCCTGTTACACAACCCCTGAGGGTGTCCAAGCTTAGAAAAGTGAGCTGCAATGGGTGACTTTTTTCTCCTTTCTTTTGAACAGAGAAAGGGTGAGGTGTGGTGATCTATTTTCCTTTAAATGGTTTGTTCTGTTTCCCCCTTCCAAAATGCATGGTGTATTCCCAAGATGTAGCCCTGCCTTTGATCCCTNGCTGGGCTCTGCTCGCGGCGCCCTCAGGGCGCGGCCCCGGCCCCCACGCCCAGCGCTCACCGGCAGCGAGGGACCGGGCTGGGGTCAGATCCAGCCGCAGCCAGGACGTACAGCCACCAAGGTGCTGCACTTCAGGGGCTCGGGGCAGCCCCCGGTATCAACATAAGCTGGGGGTGAAGGGATCGAGAACGGGATGGAGAGCGGCCCCGCGGAGAAGGTGTTGGTGGATGGAAAGCTGCCCGTGAGCCAGCAGTGTGCGCTCGCAGTCCAGAAGGCCAATTGTACCGTGCGCTGCATCCAAAGCAGCGCGTTCAGCAGGGTGAGGGAGGGGATTCGGCCCCTCTTCTCCCTCTCATGAGGCCCCACCTGGAGCTCTGCATCCAGCTCTGGGGTCCCCAGTACAGGAAGGACATGGACCTGCTGGAGCGAGTCCAGAGCAGGGCCACGAAGCTGGTCACACGGCTGGAGCACCTCTCCTATAAGGAAAGGGTGAGAGTTCAGCCTGGAGAAGAGGAGGCTCCTGGGAGGCAGTATTTCAGATACAAAAAAAAAAAGCTTATAAGAAAGATGAGGGCAAACGTGTTAGCTGTTGCGATAGGACAAGGGGTAATGGTTTTAAACCTTTGAAAGAGGGTTTGCTTCAGATTAGATATGAGGAAGAAGGTTTTTACAATGGGGCTGACAAAACACTGGAACAGGTTTCCCAGAGAAGTGGATGCCCCATCCCTGAAAACATTCAAGGTCAGTTTGGACAGGGTTTTGCATAAGCTGATCTAGTTGAAGATGTCCCTGCACCTCAAAGGGGGAGTCAGACTAGGTGATCTTTAAAGGTCCCTTCCAACCCACACTATTCTGTTATTCCATGATTCTATGATCTTGATGTTATCCCACACTCTTCTCCCTCCCTGTATTTGCTTGTTTTGCTAGAAACATGTCTATTTCTTGTAATCCATTCTGGTAGAGGAATCTAGTTTTTATAAACCGTCTTGCATAGGTCTTTCTTACCTGTACTCTGTGCTCATAAAACACACTTGACCTTAAACAACACTTGACTGCTTCGCTGTCTTAGTTTAGCTTATTTAAATGGAAATTGATAATGGAATTCAAAAAGAAAGGAGTTAAAGCTTTTCTCCTATCATAAACCAACGGAAGCATCACTTTCTTGCAGAACGAAAAGAGAAGCCGAGGGAAAATAAAAGAGGTGAGGAGACAGAGCACTCCTAAAGATGCTGATAGGGTCTTGGATGATGTCAGAAACTGAAGGATAACGTGACTAGAAAATGCCTTTACTGATGGGCTGTGATGAATTTCTAGGTCCCCAAGAAAATAAGTCAGTCTTCTGTGGTTTCTCTGCCTCTCCTCCCATACTGAATGCATGTTTGAGTAAGAGCCTATTTTACAAAGGAAACATAAAAGGGGAAGAGGAGGTAAGTCTGGTCTTCTCCATACCCCATGTGGAATGGTTGTGAATTAACTAGAGCACTTGCAGGTATCTTAGTGAAGCTCTTGATCTGGCAGTGAAAACAAATTTCTCTACCCATGCCTTCAGAGGAAGAGGTTGTGGAACTCGTTGGGAAGCTTCAGGGAAGGTGGCTATAAATCAGTTTTTGTCCCCTTCCTCCCATGTTGTCTGTCCCTACTGTGTAGGTGCCTCAGCTGCCCCATGATTCCAGTCCCGTCTGTGGGATGCTTTCACCTGACCAGCTGCCTTTGCCACAGAAGCTGTTAAAGGGTTTTGCTGTTGCTCAGCAGGTGAATACCTAACCATGGTCCTCTGTGTTAAGAGCTTGCTGCCCTGAGCTGCCATTCAATCCAGATGGGACTGAAAACATCCTGTTACACAACCCCTGAGGGTGTCCAAGCTTAGAAAAGTGAGCTGCAATGGGTGACTTTTTTCTCCTTTCTTTTGAACAGAGAAAGGGTGAGGTGTGGTGATCTATTTTCCTTTAAATGGTTTGTTCTGTTTCCCCCTTCCAAAATGCATGGTGTATTCCCAAGATGTAGCCCTGCCTTTGATCCCTCCCCTGTGAGCTTTTCATTGGTTCAAGCCTTGGCCAGCGGGCCCTTCGAAACCCTGATAAGGGAATGCTCAGAGGATGAGGCTCTCTTTCTGCTTGGATCTTCCCCCTCTCCCTTCCCCCTTCCCCTTCCCTCTCCCTTTCCCCTTCCCCCCCCCTTGCCAGTTCTGGACCTGAAATAAACCCTGACTTCACCATTAAGGAGATTCTGTGTTTCTCTTACGGCTTGCTGCTGCCTGCTAAGGTGTAGCCCAGAGACACTGCATAAGCCCTGGTAAGCTGCTTGCAGCCCTCCTCCCTTCCAAGGACCCACCGGGGACTGTTGCCCCCTGACCACAGCAACAGACTTTCAAGCTGGGATTAAAACAATTCACTGAAATAGGGCTGATTCCCCAGAGCTTAGGAGGGCTGAGCCCCTGTGGTATTTTTTGTCTTGGTTAGCATAGAAAGGCAGATGAATTTCCCAGTGCTCTGATCTACAGAGCTTTCCTAATTTACCATTTGGGTTGCTTCCCTCCTTTTTGTTCTAGGGTTGTGTAGCTTTGGAGGGTCTCCTCTCCAGGACTCTGTCTCACTCCCAAGGGCATACCAAAGGTGAGACTGCTGTGCCTTTTAGGTCACTTGGTGCTTTTGGTATCAGCACTTCACTGCAAACAAGAAGAACATGAGAATTGATTCCAGCTAGAATGGGATAAGCAGACAGGGGCTGTTCAGACTCCAGATGCTTGTCTGTGTGGCGCATACCTTTCCTTACTTGTTCAAGGGCACCACTGAAAGGTGAACACACTTGGAAGCATTAGCATTCCTCCACACCTTCTGAATAATTTTACTATTTTATAGGAGTTAATTTTGTTTGAATTTCTTCCTGTTGTTTTCTTTCCCAATCCCCACCACTTAGGAGGTCAACAGAAAGCTACAGCTTGCCTCATATTTATTCAGTGACTTATTCAGATCAGCATCTGTCTCTTCAGACTTCTCACATTTAACCCCTTCCTTTGGGTAGACCTTTGCTTCTAGGTTTGGAGATAATTCACTAAGTGTCCTCTGCAGTCTGATTATGACATTGAATTTGGAGAAAGATTTCTGCTTCACAGGGTTGAATATTATTCAACGGAATGTTGTGTACTTGTTTTCTTCTCTGTTAGACATCTTGTACTTCCCATAGAAGTATAACTTTAAAAGCAATATGTTCTGTGTTATCATATCTAAGTAAAGGCATTAAAAATATCTATATTATAGCATTTTTAGATTAAACCCAGGTTGTTCCCAAAGGAATCAAATACTCAAATCAATACTTCTTTCCAGGCCAACTTTACTATTTTTAAGCAGCTTTTTATTGTTTAAAGAATGTGTATCTGAAAGGAATTACCAGCCAGAGCTGTGTCTTAGGTAATAAACTAATGTTCAACAGAAAGTTGCCCAATAGCTCTGTCTCCTGATTTTTGGGAGGGGGGCAGAATGATTTGATTTTACTTCCTATTTGAACATAGTCTTTTAATAAGACTTTCCTGCTGTTTGCCATAAACTTTTTCCTCCACAAAGTGACTTGTGGGTGGGAGGGAGACAAACTTGAGGCAGCCTTATTCGGAGGTGCACCTAGCTCTGAATAGCCTCTCTGTGTTTAGGCTGTGAGTAGAAACCATGTCCTGTCCTTCTTCTGTGGTGCTAAATGAAAGGGAAAGTGGTACGAGACATGTAGTCAAGGTGCCAGATCTCATGGGACCCTGGCGAGCCGTAGGGTTCATGCACTGTGTCGCCATGTCTGGCGAGCAGATGTCTTCAGGATGAGCAGGGGCAGCACCCGGTCCTCATTGCAAACACAGGATCCAAAAGAAGACATGCAATGGGAATTCTCTGTAACATCTTCCCTTTGGTCCCTCTGTGTCTGAACAGACCTGATAAAGCCACTTTATGCACAGTGCATAGATTTTTACCCTTCTGTGGTGTGCTTAGGAGAGAGGACATATAGTAGACATAGAATGGAAGATTCCGCTAATATTTTTCTCACTGAAGAACAAGTCTGCATTTATCAAAGATTTCAGTGAAGGGTTTCCTGGTTTGTCTTCCACAAAAAAGGAGGATGGGAATATTTATTTTAACATTTGTTCTATGATTTTTTTTTTAAACAATGTTTCCCCTGGGAATTTGCTAAATTTTTTAAACACAGCAATCTATAAACATTGGAATTACATCAAACACTTCTTGTTACTCCCAAAAATGTTACTCTTTTCTTTCTAACAATTTAAAAAGGACTTAAGAACAAAAAACCTCCTGAACCTAAATTTCTCTAATTTTAAGAATTTACCTGCAGTGACTCTTTTAATCCATAACAAACTTATAAGTTAAGAGGAGCCAGCTTTTATTCCTTTTAGTGCCTCTGTAGAGTGATTGTCCACAGCTGAGACCAAATTCAAATAGTATTTGTAAAATTATGAATTTGATAATTTAATTGGAAATTTGAAAGTGATACTTACTTGGAAATTTGTTTCCATTTGAATTAATTTAAGCCTACCTTATTTTATGAGAGCAAATGCAACAGCAGTAGAGGAATCTTGGATTTTAATTAATGAAAATTTTAATTTGTTTTAAGGCACAGGAAGAGTCTAGTGGTGAACAATATTTACTAGGACTGTCATTTGCAATTAGGGCAAATATATAAGTGTTTCATCTAGGTAACTACATGAGTGCTAGATAAAGAGTGCTGGAGAATTATGGTCTAGATTTCACAGCAGTCTGTTGAATGAACAACTTTGTTTATTGTGCTTGTAAACTTAGCCTTTCTTTGTTTAACAAGAGTAAATATTTTTACAGATGTAAACACACAGCCCATTGTGTGGTGATAGAATTCAAATGAATACCTTCCCTGGACTCTACTAAAGTATCTGTATTATTTTTCATGCTCATTTCCTTCCAAGGATGACACAACATATGTAGTGCTATATTTCCCCACTCTTTTTCTTACTAAGTGCCTGCCCTTCCCACATTGTTCTCCCCTCCCCGCCCCTAGTCCTGGCCACCCCCTCGGGTTTTCCCTATTGGTTCTGGTACCCCAACTCCGCCCATGTACCGCCCCTGCACCCTGAGACCATTAGTCCATGTGCTCTCTCGGCCCCACCCTGTGGTGATGTATTTTCCTTTGAATGGTTTGGTCTGTTTCCCCCTTCTGAAATGTATAGTATATGCCCAAGCTGTAACCTGGCCTTTGATCCCTCCCCTGTGAGCTTTTCATTGGTTCAAGCCTTGGGCCCGCGG
>WEIT01024722.1:14424-29286 GCA_013389985.1 Dryoscopus gambensis | reverse complement strand
AACCTCAGACGCCTGGCCATTTGGGCTCTGAGCCTCTGGGAACCTGTAGGTTGCTGTGTCAATAAGGTTCTTCTGTGGTCCCCATGGGGAGCCCCTTCTCGCCTCCTTTATCACCACCGTGTTGTGGAGCAGACAGCTAGCTGGAGCATGAGCACGGGGCCGCCCAGAAGGGGCTATGGGAAGCGGAACAGCTGCTTTCCCCAGTGCAGCCCCGCAGCGCTCTCCGGGAAGGTTTGCGGTTTGCCATGCCAACACAGAAACTACAAACTGCAACAAGCATGGAATGTATTCACTTGCAAACCATGCTGCTTTGGCCAGGGAAACAGCAACTTCTTTCACAGTTTCCATCTTCATTTTTGTAATGAGGTGCTTGTTATGGTTTAGGAATTACTGCAACTAAATGATGGGGAGGCAAAAGTTAATGGCATCATCACCACGTCTGGAATTGCCTGGCAAAAAAATACACTGTGCCATGGTGTGCTCATCCTTACTATGTCTAGCGGAGACCCAGGGAAGCAATGCTGGCTCAGGACAAGAGTTGGGGTGGGCACAGCCCACTGTACAGAAGGAGCACAGAGGGTGTGCTCTGCAGACGCTTTCCCACATTTCCAGCAGGAGCATGTGCTGAGGAAGGCAAAACTAATGGATGGGTCACAATCCCTATTGGTCTCTTAATAAATCTGTACCTAAAAGGAGAAATCTGGGAGTGTCTTTGCACATGAAAGTGAAATTTCTCAGCCCCGATGGGCTTCTATGCAGGTTTAAAGTTGTTTCTTAGTGCAGCTGCCTGCATCTGTAGAATTGGTTAAGATTTTGTATGCCCTATGTTTTTGGCGTGGGTTATTTTTTTGTTGGTTTCTCCCCCTCCACCCTCCAAAGGGTGCCTTAAACCGTGACTATTAACCTTCTTGGCTTTTGAAAAGAGAATTTCCTACCACCCAAAGATAGGCCAAGACAAGATTTTGTTTCTGAGAATGTGACATTTGACATGAAGAAAAGACCACATTCTTCTGAAGATAATGCAGTCTCGGGACTATATTCCTGGTGCATGACTGGATGTTTTCTCCAAGAAAGGATTTCTCTTTCAGCTTTGAGAAGAAGAGTTAAAGCAACATTTTCTAGGGTGGACTAATATTAACTGCTTTTATGGCAATATGCAACCAAAAAGGAGTATAAGTGATGGATAATTAGTAGATGTGAGATGGATATATGACCTTATGTCCTAAAGACAAATAATTGCCCATTACCACTTGATCATATGAATTATCTGGAGAGAAGCATTTGGGGCTCTGACATTGCTGAAAGCCTCCACTGTATCATTCTTATGTTTGATGCTTTGCAGAGCACCTTCTCCCACTCTGTGTCTTAAGCCCACCTTTCAGGACACAGAGAGGAAAAATTCCTCTTTTTTGGTACAACCATCCTCCACTTATGAGTGGGAAAAACCCCTTTCATGCCCCGTGTCAGGAGAAACAGGGCAAGATTTATGTTGTAGAATGCAAGTTTTATGGAGTCTTTTTTTCTTTGCCTGCTGTTTTTAATTGAATGCTGGGAGTGATTTCTCTAAGAATGCAGAGAGCAACCAGTCTGGAATACCAAAATATGGCACCTTCTTAATTAACAAAGCAATCATCAACTTGATCGAATCTCTTTGAAGTTTTCCAGCAACTACGTGCACACCATATGCAAAGAGATCAGTAATGTGGAATGCCACTGCTGGCAGTAAGGTCAGCGTCTTGATCAATAATAACTCAGCCTGAGCAGACATTTAATCTGAAAGAAGGAGGTCATCTCCTATCAGGTCCTTTAAAAGATCGACCAACAAAATCTAATCACTGATTATGGAATATTTAGTCATGCAGTGACCTTGGTTACTATTGTTTAATCATACATTATTAGCTAATTCCTTTTAACTCCAGCTTGTGAATTAGATTTTGTCCTAATTATTGTTAACAACTGTTAAAGAAAGAAGACATTACAGTTTATATGACACTGACTTCATAGGCCAGAGCCAGCAAAATCAAATCCAAAATGTTTCTGTGAGGCTGAGTTTTTCTGTCTCCGTATCATTCCTAACAAATCTTTCTTCAGCCTTTTATTAAGGACCTCTAGTGTTGGACAATCCACAGCTTCACAACATAGCAGAATGTTGTAACATATCTTTATCTCATTCACTGGGGAAAAGTAAGGGAAATGTCCTTTCATGGGTACGTTGAAGCAGAGCATCTCACTATCAAATGTCATCAGTGTTAGCAATGAAACATGCTGGAAGTTGCTTAAAATCGAGGAATTTGTGTGTTCACATAGTGTTGATATGACTGATAACTCGGTTAATTTTTAAGAGCATGTTGTAAGGGGACCAGTTCACAGTGGGTAGCAGTAAAAGAACCAGCAGGCTAAATAACAGTGAGGGGGAACAGTCTTCAGTTCCAGATTCACCTTGCTGTTATAAGGTGACTTATCTCCCTCAGTTCTGACTGACCAGGGGTGAATAGGGGACAAAAAATAACTTTGAATTCCCCAAACACTATCTCCAGAAGAAACCACTGAGAATGCCCAGAGTTAATGAAGCTGCAAGTCATTCAGACTGCTTCTGTATTTGAAAAAAAACCAAACAAAACTAACAAACAAAATTAAGTAAAATCACACCTGACTTGGGATAACAATACTCTGCTGGCTCACAGGGAGACAGTATTTCAAGGCCAACATTAAATCCAGGGTTATGAAAATAGGATTTTGGTGTGATTGTTGAATCCCCAGCTCTAGCATCAAGAATGTGTTAGGTGATAACCTGCAATAAAACTATTTTTTTTTTAAAATTTAGGCTAGAATTGTGTTTTGTAGTTTACTTTGTTGTATCCCATGTGTTTCAAACCGCATAAAAGCATGGTATAAAAATAAAGAAATCATAGCTTTGGTTCATCTTGAAGTCTGTAAGAAGGTGAGAACCTGGACTACTCTTATTTCTCCCTGAAAACAGTAAATCCCCACAAAGCAGCCCTTCCCACAAACCCAGTTGCCCCAGCTGAGCTCGACAAGCAGCCTGTTCTCTATCAAGCACCAAAAAGATGCAAGGACACTTTTACCCTCTGACAGTTTTTGGAAGGAGTTACCTCAGCAGAACCAAATCAGTGGTTCTCATGGCTGAGCAAGGACAATTGAGAACAAGCACCAAAACGTGGTGGCATCTCAGCAGGATGAATTCCAGCAGCTCCTGACTGTGCTTGTCCTTTCAGCAGAGCCCCTTGGTGAGCTGTACCTGCCATGGTGCTCTCTCCAAACTCTTGGGTGTGAAACACACGTGTGACAGCTGAGTGCCAGGTGTGTCCAGAGGCTCTTGTGCCAGGACTAGACTCTACTGGTCTACAGTGGGACACTCCATCTGCTTTTCATGTTCTTACAGGAGAACCTACTTATCTGCCAGCTTCACCTGCACTTGCTTATTTCTTACACGCTCTACTGACCCTTGCTTATGGAATTCTGAGCCCAAAAATGTGTCTGTATTTTTTTTCCCAAGCATATCAACTGTTCTCACCGGATCTGCCACCTAACTCTGTGTGCTTTGTTTCTGTTTCCTTTGACCATAACTCTGTTACTTAGAGCTCTGTTACTTTACTCTTTGATTGTAATCTCAGTAATGATAGAGCTCTACTGACACTGGCTTTCTCTTAAGGGCAGTACTGACCCATTTCATGTCTTAAAGTTCAGCAGTGATCCATGAAAGGCTGCACCAGGCATAAATTAGAATTTTTGTTTCTTTTGAAGGAAAAAATGAGAGAGATACTAAAGTAGACCTTGTTCAGTTAAAGCTGGTAATTGGTAACTACTTTTTTTTGTTTGTTTTGAAATCTTGATACCAGACTGTTTATGTATTACAGTATATTGTATAAGGGGAAATTTTAGTGTTTTGCATCTGTTGTTCTCAGAATTTTGGGGTTTGAATTGATATTCTCACACAAATTTAAGACGGGGCTCTGATGCCTCCCGTATCAGAGTCACACAGTTCGTGATGGAGCTAAGGAAAGACATTTCAGGTTCTTCTTGGTAATCTTGAGAGATATCACTCTACTATTTTATGCCTCAGCCGTCCAACTGGGAAAGCTATGTATAAATCAAGATCACAAGCAAAGTTAAATGATGCCTCAGTGGGTATATTCTGTGTAAAAACTTATTTTCTGTGTTTTATCTTTCCTTCAGATGGCTATCCTAGTAGACAGTCACACTGGGATTTCATTTTACATGAAAAGAGAAAATAACTTTTACTGAAGTACTCATTGTGACTTAGCCTTGCAAATCTGCAAATATTAGACCTCAAATGCACTGAAATCTGGAAGATGGATCTTGCAGAAGCCAATATTATAACCTCAAACAAATTGATATGCTATTTGCTGTATCTTCTGGTCAGGGACTAAAATGAGTCACATGTTTGTTTTAGTACATCTTTTAAATGTTTTATTATGGCTATTGAACCATGTATATGAAGTTTTGATAAAAAAAGATGTTAGGAATACTTTAAATACTGATTTCATAGCTGATAACTAATTTTAGAAAGGATATTAGTCAGAATTGGTTAAATTTATCCACTAAGGTTTTCAGCCATTTGTCTAAAGTCAAAACTAGGAGGAAAGGGAGGAGTTGAGCCACAGCAAGCTCTGCAAAGTTAGTTTTGTTTTATTGTCAGATAAATACCATAAACCTCATATAGTGTCTGATTCCACAGAAAGATTTCTATGGGAGAGGGTTTTTTTCTGTCATTTCATATTGTATGTTTTCTTTTTTTGGGGGTAATGTGTTTATTCCCTTATTGTGAGTGGAACTGAATCCTTTGTTCTCAGTATGGTTAAGGGTTGTTCTGAGTGCTCAAAAGGACGGATACTTTTGAGGTGCAAGACCTATTGGCCTCTGGGTACCTTTACTCCTCTGATTCAGCACAGCTAAATGTTATCAATAGTCTCCTGGGAGAGGGAAAAAATAGCCTTTCTGCTTAGCTGGTGCTGTTGGAGCATCTGTTTTCCTTTTATACTTATTGTATATCACAACACCACAACATAGATATATAAACAGAGTGGATATTACTAGGAAGTATGTATGTGTGTATGTGTGTCTGCATGTCCTTGTGTGTGTGTTGAATAGGAATTTTTCCCAGAAATAAATTAATTTACATTATATTAAAATATTGGCAGGGAAAAAACAGCAGAGGCTTTAACCCTTTAGCGTGCTGTCTCTGTCTGCATATGTAATCTCCCTCTGAAATGCCCTGGGCTAAGCAGAGCACATCATAGCAGGGGAAGCTAGAAAAAGCAGCAGATCTTGTTCCTGTGCACAAACCTGACATTTTATATCCCAGATGGTAGTTTTATGGGCCATTATGATGCTTCAGAAAGATTCAATAGGTGAAATGAAAGAATGAAAATAGTCCTATTGCTGAAAAAGAAAAAAAAAAGAAAAAGAAGGAAGAAAGGTTGATTTGGGAGCTCAAGCTCTGGCCCTCAATAGGGCTGAGTAAGTCACAGACCAACTGCTGTGATTTATGTGATGGTACAGTGTGATTAACTTTCCCCTGGATCATTAGAGAGTCTCTGTGGGTGGTGATGTGCCAGTTACTGTTCTCAGCTGGAAGGAGGATCAGCAATAAACAGCCAGATGGGGGGAAAAAAGGAGAAGGAAATTCTTAATCAGAGCTGAATTTTTAGATTAAATCTGTACAGATTTTATGTTAAGTAAAAAAGTGCTTGCTTTCTTAACCTCAGGAGCTTCAGTTATGTTTCTCTGTAACAGCAGGACACGGGAGATCTGTCACCCAGCTTTAAGTCCTTGTCTGCAGTTTGCAGAGGTCTAGAGCGAGCCCTAGCAGTGCCAAGGACAGTTCTGCCCAGCCCATTTCCTGACCCACCATGAGCACATTTGCAGCAGGGGGTTGGGTACGTGTGTGTCACAATTGGTCTGTGGGGTGATGTAGAAAGTACCTAGGATGTGTGGGTAGGTTGGCACCTCACTCCTTGGCCTTTTCAGTGATGAAAGTTTAAAATTAAATTGGATGAATTTCACTGCAACAGGACTGTAACTTGTATTTGACACTAACTCATGCCATCTGCTACTGGTTTACTACTAAACTGGGCTTAGAAAGAAAAGCTTTCACCGTCACTATGGGTGTCCTAAACCTGTACACTTTTTTGTACTGAATATCTCCAAAGGCAAAAACTTCAGAACTTCCCTGGCAAACTTGTGCTGGTGCTCAGTCATCCTCACAGTGAAGAAGTGTTTCCTGATATTCAGATTATATTTCAGCATTTCAGTTTGTGCTGAAACACAGTCTGTGTTTCAGTTTGTGCCTTTTGCTTTTTGTCTTGTCACTGGTTACTACTGAGAAGAGCCTGGTCCATCCCATTAGGTGTAAAAGGTGTCCTCTTTGCACTCTCCCTTCAGGTATTTATACATTTTGATCTTCCTGAGCCGTCTCTTCTCCAGGCTGAATAGCCCCATCTCTCTCAGCCTTTCCATATAGGAGAGTCGCCACAGTCCTTTCATCACCGTTGTGGCCCTTTGATGGACTCTATCCAATATCTCCATGTTGGTCTTGTAGTGGGAAGCTCAGAACTGAACACAGTATTCCAGGTGTGTCCTCACCAGTGCTGAGCAGAGGGAAAGGATGCTTGCCCTCCACTTGCCTAATGCAGCCCAGGATACCACTTGCCTTCTGTGTGGTAAGAGCACATTGCAAGCTAAGTTGTGCTTTTTAGCTAATTTTGGTCTTGAAGTTCACAGTCATGTAGCAGTAATCTGTGCTCCAGAGGCCTGGGGTGTGCTGAGCTGACTAAAAGCAGACTCTGTAGCTTTGAATACTTTTCATTGCTTCAATCTGCTCTCCCACCTCTCAGTTTGCACTCTGCTATTGTGTGGTTTGCAAAGCCTGTCTGTATATTGTCTACCACTGACAGAAGGGCTGTGGTGTGGTGTAGCAGGTTTTTACATTCAGACAGTCAGGATGAGTTTAGGTAGAATCAATGCAGGAGCAGCAAACTGTGAAATCACTATTACAAAGGACTAATTCTGTAAAAGAATACAAATCATGTTAGAACATTTCCTCTCGAGAAGGCTCTGCCACCTCTTTCAAATCACATTATAACATTTTACACTGAGGATGTAAACCATCAGGCTGTATGCAGTAGTGAATTATAAACAGTGCTGAGCCCCTTTTCCTAAAATCTTGTAATTACTTTACACTGTGTTTTGTATTTTAATGTTTCTAAACATTGAGATAATGATTTTTGAAAAATCATTTTAATATATGGCATAATAGCCATATGTCCTTATGATATCTATGCCATCCAATTAAACTTATAAACTTCTTTACTAATTCATCTCCATCAGAGATATATCTCTCTCAAACAGACATCGTTGTATTAGATCACGGTTAAAACGCCAGACCACAAAAAAAATGTATCTTGTGCTTGTCTCAGTGTAGAATTTCAGTTTTATGTGGTTTGTTCTATAGCATCATTCGTAGGCATGTCTGCAAGTCCAATTTTCCCTCCCAAGGGCCCAGAACTGAAAATACTTGCATCTGGATCAGTGACAGGTCTGAGATTTGCTGCCTTGTGAACCATCAGAGATAGACACTGCAGCTTGCTATCATTCAAAATCATGACTCACTGTTTCCCAACAAGATAAAGTTTTGGTTTCAAAGTCCCTGTATTCAGGAAATGCGAGTCTCAGTATACCTGAATGATTGCCCATGGAATATAGAAAGCTTTAAAACTTGCTAATTGTTGTTTTCCTCCATCTGAGGTTTTCCTGGTTATCTCTTACCGTAGTAATAGTGCTTTAAGTTATACATCGAGAATTTAAGGAGCATAGAGACCCTAGCTTTTCTCTAAGGCACACAGCTCTTCTGAATGCTGGCTTGTCCTTAGGTTGTGTTTCTCTCTCTGCCACAGATAATCATATAAATTTTCCATTTCTGGTTATTTCTATCTTTTCTTCTCTGTCATATCTTTGTTTTCTTCTGAATTTGGTTTGCTTCTCATGTCGTTATTTCCCCATTCATTATGAAGTTGCTTGAATTAGGAGAGAAATAAAGCTCAGGGTGACTAAGACTGGGGACACCAAATAGTCACTGCTACTCCAATCAGTATTAAATTACATACATGAAGTAGAACCTAGTAAGAAGGGAGGACCAAGGCTCACTTCCATTTGTTGCTTCCTCTTTCCCACTCTGTGCTAAGCCATGTTTGCATCAGCAGGAACTTTTACTCAAGTCTCTTCAGACAGGAGAAAAAAATGAACCAATCCTTGTTCACTGTGGGTGGAAAAAAAAGCATTTTCTTGCTCTTCCTTTGTAAATATTGCTGTGTACTTCCTTTGCCGTTTACATAGTTCATCCAAATCAGAACATTCAGTTTTGGACCTCTTGGACTGTTCCATCAGTTAATATACTGATTTTTTTTTTCTGGTCTTCTAATTTTAACGAAGAAAACAAAAACATGAAAAAACCAAATCTGATGATATACAGTAAAGTTTATTGCTTGATTGTCTCTCTTTTGCAGTTGGACAGTCCTTTGGAATATTGGTTATTTGCACAGCCTTCACAGTGGCAGACAAATCCTCTCTCCTGAAACAGTCCTTGCTGCATCACTCTGAACTGAAAACTGTCTCTGTTGTCTGAGTGACACTGTCATTCAAATTTCTGACCTAAGTCAAGTAAAGTCTTACTTGAGTGACGGATCTTGTCAGTATTGTTTGCCTTATGCAGTGCGAACAGGTACATGAGAGAGAAACGGGCATGAGAGAGAATTAAAATAATGTTCATAGATCACTATAAGCCTTTTAGACAAATGCTCAGAACCTGATCCTGAACTATCAGTAATTTTGCAGAGGGTCCTTACCTGGACAAGAAATGCAGATGATGAGTTTTGAGTGGAACTGCTTAATGCATTCCCCACTTACAGCTGAGCTATAAAGAGTGCCACTGTTGGTTCTCATGAACCTTAACAATTTGCTTAGATCTGCTTTTTAACAGACCTTGTAACACTATCCAGACAGTTTTCAACCCTAAGTCTCATCTTCGGTCTTTTAAAAGTCATTGTTCTATCTTTATAGTGACAGAGGTCTAGCAGGGAATGGGAACATTGTATCACTTTGCACAGTAATGGGGGAAAGGAAAAGGAATTGTCTATCATTTGTTTCTCCATCCAGACATGTCAAGCTAAGTTGTGATGAGAGCGGTGCAGCAGTCATGATCGCCTACCGTTTTATAGCTGATGTGATTGTTTTTATGAAGCCTATAACATTTTTAACAGTGCTGTTGTGCTGATCATCGTTCTTGTCTCAGCAGAACAATATTACTACAGTCAAGTGAATTCAGCTTGCAAGCGGGGTGTGCTGCTGACAGTGTGAGAAGAAATCTCACAGAGAACTCTCTTTCCTTACTCAGATGTGGTCAGGGGACAAGAGAGTGCAGGGACACTGATCAGTTGGTCAAACCCTTCAATGAATTATTCAAAGATTTTTTTCTTATCCTTTTGGCAAGGTGATGAACAGTTCTGCCGTATTTCAGATAGATAGCAACCTGCCATTTAGCTTGACTCTTCAGCTGTTGTTATTCACACAGTGTCTGGGTGAAGGGCACAAGCGTGGATAAAAATAAAGACTGGAAATAAGGGTTTGAGTTTTTTTCCCCCATTGATCATTCTGAATTCTTCAGTGTGCTGCTTTGCAGAAAGTCCCACAGGAGTCAGCATAGTGCTGGCTATGGCAGCCCCCTAGCAGAAGGAAAAGGCAGGTGGGTGGCAAAGAGGAGGCAGACAATACATCCCCCATTCTTCCAGCTCCTTAGCACATGGTTTTTCTGCTTGCTTCTTACTGGCCCTCATTTAACTGCTTTCTTGATTACTCCTAATTCTCATCTGAATTGCAGCAGAACATGACTCGTAAACAAATGAGTAATATCTTCCTAGCATGTGGTGAGGTCAAGTGCTGTACTTGCCCCTCTGCTGTGTTGGTGGCCTTGCTGAAAAAAATTTCCTATCTTCTAAAACTTCCCAGAGAGGCCAGTGGTCTTTATCACTGATAAGAGGAAAGATAAAGTCAGCCTTCTTCTCTGGTCCTTGGATATTGCTCGTGTCATCTGACTCTCTCCCTGTTTATTCCTTCCTGTTGGGAGGAAAGAGGTAAAAGTAGAAGATTTGGTGAGGAGGGAATAGTTTTTGCTCAAAGTGACCTTGCAGTTTGGAATGCTAAAAATGTCAGCATGGGAAAACTCCATTTATTATGCCTAGTGTTGTTCATCCTCTGCCTGTTTTGAGAAGTTGAATTCCTGTGTAGGGATAATGCACTCTCACAGACAGGCTTGAGGTCATAAAAGCACAGCCTTGTGATAAACTGCATGTGCAAAGCCCTTTGATGTATTGGAGATGGCATTGGACCCTGGCCCACGCTATCTGCTAGGGTGAGGTGAGCCGAGCCTAACAGAGCCTGTGTCCCTCTGTGGCTCTGCCTGCTGGGATGAGCTGAGCCTAACGGAGCCTGCGTCCCTGTGTGGCTCTGCCACCTGGCATTGCTGATGAGGTAAGGACATAAATTTGCTCTTTGCATTTCAGCTCTGGTTTGCTGGTCACTCTGATTACCTTTTTCCTTTTGGTTTACACACCTCCCATTTACTTTGATGGTACCTTAGAATTTTTGGTTCAAATTCAGTGAAGTTAGACTGGTTAAAAAGATTCTTATTTCCCTTATTCCTTTTTCTGCAGTGTCACCTCCACCATTTTTGCTTACCACCATCTGCCTGCTTCTGACTGAAACAGAAACCCAGTGTATGCTTTGACAGTTGTCCTGGTGTTTTGGTCCCAGGAGACATTTTAAAGTCCTTTTTCTAAAAAAAAAAATTAAAGATCAGAGTGTTAGTTAGTCTAATAAAGGATATTAATTCTAAAGGAATGGAAAAAAGACAAGCCATATGAACCCTGACGTAGATGGAATTCTATGTTCTGGAGGAAGGTGAAAAGGAAGCTACTGTGTTTTTCTCTTGCCCTTCATCTTCTGGGAATTATTACTGGGAAAACTTGCCACTTTCTGAAATGCATCTGGGTTTAGATTTTGCTGCTTCTGCTCTCTTTTCTGTAACAGTTTTTTGGGAATGGGTATTTAAACAAACAGAGAACTCTGGCCTACAAATAAAAGCGCTGAGTTTTGCGCAGATATAGAAAACTATTTAGCAAAACAGCCAGAGTCCAGAACTGGTAATGCCTGTGGATTTTACTGGGCACTGTAAATAATTCCTCAAGGCAAAAGTGTTGATGTAAGTTTTTCTTAGTCTAGGCTAACACAG
Source organism: Dryoscopus gambensis (assembly GCA_013389985.1). Classification (NCBI taxonomy): domain Eukaryota; kingdom Metazoa; phylum Chordata; class Aves; order Passeriformes; family Malaconotidae; genus Dryoscopus; species Dryoscopus gambensis. Next base: position 17,960 of record WEIT01024722.1, on the reverse strand, counting down.
AAGGCAGAAGAAATCTAAGAGACTGACTCAAAGTTTGGTGTTTTTTGATTTGAAATGGGATTTCCACTAGCTGCACATGCAGAGAGTTGAAAGTTTTAATGGGGACAGAGTCTTGCAATCTTTCTCCCTATGTGACGATTGTGCTGTTGACGAGCACAGCGAATTGTCTGGTCCTTTAGTGGAAATTAAGGTGTAAGAATGTTTGCACTGATTTTGCTTTTTAAACATTTTCATGTTATAGAAATGCCTGTGAGCATTTCTGGGCACATGCTTTAAAAGAGTTTAAAAACCAGCAATGAGTAACTGGCAATATAAGATACCAGGCTGAACTCTTTTGCTCACACCGAGTGAGATCCAGATAACTAATGGATGCTGTGGAAAGAATGAGGAGGAAACTTCTGGGCTTGTCTGGTACTTTCCTCCTTTTACCAAAATAAACTCTGACATGTAGGCCTGAGTTTGAACTAACAACTGCTGCATGACTGCACTACCAGTTTCCAAGTCATTTATTTTAACATGCTCTAGGATACTTGGAGTATGAAAGGTGTCATGGAAAAGTAGATTTTGTTTCATTCTATGTGACATTTTGTTTTTGAGCTTACTATGCTATAATGGTACACAGAGATTTTAAAGTTTACCTAAGGTCTTCTGTATATGCATGTGTTTATGCAAAAAAACACCCCGTGGTATATCTGGGAAGACTGAAAATAAATGAAATATGAATCTCCAAGCAACAGGTCCTTTCTACTCATTTTTAAGACTTAAAATTTCCTAGTTATCATCCCATTAGCTCTCATTAAAGCATCATGATCTGTTTAAACTTGAAGACTGTATGTGCATTTATGTAATTTGTTCCCCTCTAAGGTTACGGCTTAATGATTTAATGAAAAGAGGCCATATTGGAGGGTAAAACCGCTGCATTCCATTATCTGAGAACTTTACTTACATTTTCCATATACACAGTTGTATTCTGGAATATACTTTAAATGTGCCTACACAAAATATTTGTAGATATGTGTTGCACATGTATGGACCTAGCTGTTGGACACACGAGAAGTATGCCTTGGACAGAGTGTATTAATGTCATTGAGATCTCACTCTCACACTTTTATTTTACCAGGTCATGGGGAGCCTGAAGCTATGGATTTAACATTCAGGCACATGGTTCTAGGAAACTGTTCAGCCCTCTCACCTCTGGTTGGTTTTGCTGGCAATCCATATCGGGAACATCTGGCCCTTAATTGGCTTTGATGTGGGTTTTCCCAAGCTTTCAATATATGGAGTTGGAAAGACCATTGTTCTCTTTATTAAAAGAACCTGGTTGAAACAAAGACTCATGTCTGCCACAAACTGAGAATGAAGAGAGAGAGAAAGAAAAGTTGTATCCAGCCTGTGAGCCAGATGAGTAAGTGTTTTAGCATGGAGGGTCTGGCATATCAAGGTTTGCAGAGTCCTGAGGAAGTCAGAGGTGAGCAGGGATTCTGGCTTCTAGCCTGATGGAGCAGTGGGCGCCCCTGTGACCACAGGCAGCTAGTTAAATCTCCCTGTCCCTTGCTTGGTCCAACAGGAAAACTGGATGAAAGACAAGACCTGGTTAGATACCAGATGCTATTTCTGAATGGAATTTTCCAAGGAGAGGTAAATGGAAACAACTGTGCTTTTACCAAAGGCCTCATGCACTCATATCAGAATGTTCAAAAGTGATATGTGAGGCTGACAACTATACCTCTTAATTCATTAGTGTGCTGCCATTTGAAAATCTTCTATGATCTTGGAACTGTGATGCTAGACAGCTTTTTACATAGTGCTGTGTTTTTCCTGCAAGTGTTGTCCAGAGTTCAATACAGGGGAAAGGGTAGAATTTATTTATGAGTCTCCTAAAACAGATTTTGTATCTTTTTCCTTCTTTGTTTCTAAAGTGGATGACATGCTTGACATCCATAGAGGAAGAGATCTAGGTGATGCAAATATTGCTTTGTCTAAGATTCCGTTTCTGATGACTGTGTGACAGAAAAAGAGAGCAGGAATGGGAAGATTCAGTGACATAATTGAGGTGGTAGAGCTCTGCTCTCCCAAATGGGGGGAAAGTTTCTGTGGTGGAGAAATTCTTTTTATGCGGCAACATTACAACATCCCAGCAATTGCACCACTGAGGAGTAACATTTGTGCACCGTCTGAGTACCTCAAATGTGCATGGCTACAAAAATGAACTGTTCGTGGGTCTGTGTCCAGAAGCACATGGACCTGATATGGGTGGCCTAATTTTTTTCATCATGTCTAGGATTTTTATTGTTTGTGCGAGTTTTTATAATGTGTGGAAATCTATATTAAAGAGATCTAACAGGTGGATGGCAATTACTGATTGGAAGGAGGTTGGAAATGGAAAATATGATATGAGACATGTTCCAAGGGATGGGAAAGCAGAGTTCCTTTTGTGCAGAAGGGGGTTCAATACTCACATGGGAGGCCATGATTTCACTGTTGGTGTGAATTTTGTTTGAAACTCTTTGTGGGCTTAATTTCCTCCTCCTCTTGTAGGAGTCCTGACATGATAAAGCTTGACATGGCACAAAGTGAACTGTGGCAAAACCAAGGCTGTGCAGTAGAAAATGATTGTTCCTAAAGGGAAGGATGAAAAAAAAAAGTAAAATAACCTCTTTCCTTGCTGAAGCTGAGATCCCTCAAGAATTTGTGTGGATGAGGAGAGTTGTCAAGTCTGGAAATACAAGTCTGGGGTTTTGTAGCAAGTAGTTTAGAAAAGCCACCAGGAGTCTTCTCCTGATAAAAAGCTTTCCTTTATTTCTGAAAGTGGATCACGATTCCTGATGCAGATCTTTCACACCACAGTTGAAACAGTGTGGGATTTGGTAGTATTGTTTGTGTTTTGTTTTGTTTTTTTTTTTTTTTTTTTTTTTTTTTTTTTTTTTTTTTTTTTTGTTTTGTGTTTTTTTTTTTTTTAAATTTTTCTCTTTTTTTTCTCCCAATTTATCCTGACGTACAGGGTGGTTTGCTTTGGTTTTTTTGGTAATATTCACTTTAGGGAAATGCAATTTCCAAACAGAAATTCACAATGTTTTCCATCCTTCCTATCTCTCCTTACTCGCCTCCCAGGACTTTGCTTAGGTCTCTCAGCTGGCTGTCTTTTCACATTATTGGATTATGGAAAGAGCAAGCATCATATCTGAAGTATGAGATCTAGTCATTATAAACATACTGCCTTTGTAGTATAAATGATATATAATGGATCATATGCTGTTTGATTTAAACAACAGTGACAAGATATTCCCACTCTAAAACAACCTTAAATTTCTACTGAAACACAGCTTCTTTAACTTTCTTCATCACTGAAGTTTTTGTTAGGTTGCTTCCTGATGCTTCAAGTATCACAGTCTCCCACGGCACTGCAGGCAAGCATGACAATTTCTTCTACAGCCAGTTTTAAATTCTGGGCAGCAGATCTGCCATCTGCAGTCCATCTGCTGGGTCTAATACCTAAGACAGAGTCTTCAACCATGAACAGCTAACCCCCACAAATT
>WEIT01024722.1:0-11093 GCA_013389985.1 Dryoscopus gambensis | reverse complement strand
TAAATGGTTGGGACTGAAGAAGAGTGAAACATACTTAACAAACTTGGACTCTTTTTTATGGCTGGAGCTTGGAACTTCATGGGCAAGGTAATTCACAGTACTTATGCTATCAGCTTTTTGATCAAGTTTTCTCTGAAGAACAGCGCTATTCATGGAAATTTTTCAAGTGTAAAAGAAACACACAAAAATAATCCCTTTTTTGTAGAATGGGTGGCTGGTCAAACAGTCTTCTGGGTCATGTTTCTTTTCCTGAAGGCACTAGTAGGATGCTATAGAGTAATTTTTGTTTTGTTGTTGTCCCCTATTTATCTCTTGCAGTATTCCTGACATAAAATCCGAAACATTTTCTGGAGATGAACAATCCTCAGGCACAGGACAAGAGAAAATGGAACTTCCTAAACTACCTATCAAGATGAACAGAAAAAATCAACAGCTCCGGTAGTACTCTGAACTCAGAGAGGTCAGTGTGGTAAAGCCTTGTCATTCAGAGCTCTATCCTGAAGAGTGGAAAGGAAATAGAGCACTGCTACTCACAAAATTAGTTACCACCTCTTTTGTCAACAAAGCAGTTACTAATGCTAATATTTAATCCACCAACTGTGGTTATGCCAGTTCATGCCCTAGAGAAACAGACAAGGACTCATAGTTGCTGTTTTAGGCTTTCTGCTGCAAGTATTATGTTAATCACAACTGATTTTGAAGATTTTTATGGCAGCTTGTGAAATCTGAAGACTTTTTATAGGAAAGAGAAGGCCTTATCTACATATGAACATGGTACTGAATTCACTAAATCAGCTCTCCTGGTTACAACATAGCAGAAAATAGGACATCAGCCTTACTTCCTGTCATGAGATAATTGAACCCCATCTCTAAGCAGGCTCAGAGATGTATGAAGGAAAGATGATAATCAGTGTTTCATCTAGGATAGAAGCATATTGGATTTCCCACCTTTTTAAGCTGTGTGGGTCTGAGTATGTGTATGATATGATCTCTGAGTCAATTTGTTTACCTCCCAGCATTGCTCCCATAACATCTGGTACATTGAGTACAGCGATCCCTTCATGCCAATGGACTGTACACTAGGATATAAATATTAACCAGACTAGTAAAATGTATTTTTCACTCTTGTTCTCAGTAATGCAGTTGAATTAAAAAAGACAGCCTTAAGTGACATATCCTTACTAACTTACTACTGTTCTATTTTGTATTCATGAGTCTTCTGCAATTGCACCTGCTCTGATGCAGTATTGTGTCAAGAAAGCAATATTAACCAACTGCTTCTTCTTTCTGCATATTAGGTAGAGTTAAAAGAGCAATACCATGGTAATGAGATAAGGAATTCTCTATTCTGGGAACTGGCAGTGTATTTATAAGGTGGTAGCAGAAATAACTGTTTCTGAAAATACAGTACTTATCATAACTCCAGTGTTCTGTTTGTGCTACAAGATTTGGTAGATATAAAACTCTGGAGCTTCAGTGGATTCAAATAAAACATGTCAGTTTTAGGCCAGTGACAGCACAGACACATAGATTAGAATATGCATTATTTTAAAGTCAATAATAAAAATTCCTTCCACTTTGTGGAGGATTATTGCAGGTATTAAGGAAACTCAAGGCTTGGTGGAGTCTGTCATCAGGCCCATTTGTCTTTGTTAGCCACTTTTCACTAGCTGTGCAAGGGCCTTTCCTCAGCTTTATCATGCTTTCAGCTGCAAGGTACATTATTTGGATTGAGTTGCAACAAAGTTGTCAAACCTGCGGAGATGCTAGGCTTTCTGTTCTGTTTCAAGCATAGAGATGTCTTCAACTGTGCTTTGTATTCCGAAGCGGGGCAGTTTTACATGCTTCATGTGCATGTAAATCCATGCTATACCTGGCTTGGAGGGCAAATGAACAGGAACAGGACTGGAAAACCATGGTGGTCCTTCCTTTGTTTTGGTGTCTTCTGCCATGTGGCCTTAATTCCCAAAATGCAATAGATTGTCAGAAAGGAAAAATAAATCTTTTTCTCTGATGGGCCTCTCATGTATTTAAAATTGTGTTTCCAAGGAAGACCCTTTTGTTGCTTGTTTGAATGTATCTTGTGTCAAGAGCTAATTTTTGACATGTGTAGGATACTCATTTAAAGGACAGACCAGTTCATAATGTACAGTTATTTATGGCTATTTTATTATTTCTTCAATAAGATAACACAGACAAGACAAAAAAACTTTGGGGAAAGCAGCTCCTTCAAAGCCTAGAAGAATCTGAAATATCTTTTCTATTTATTTGAACCAGATTATTAAATCCAAACTCCAAGACAGTGGCATCATCTATTGTTTAAAAGAAACTTCTTATCCTTTGAACTTTCTGACCTCCAAAAGGCAGGCAAGTCTTGACCAGCAGAATCTCAGCTTCTGTTTTTTTAATTTCCAGACACCATAAAGAATGTCTCACACTGTTTCAGCCTCTGGTTTTCTCTCTTATACTAGCAGACTGAACCTGTTTTAATAAGGCCATAAGAATGGCAAAAGTTTATTTCAAATAGGTAATTTCTATTTGCTTAGGCAGAATCAGTTTCTTGATGAGTGCTTTTTAACACTGATTCTAATTTTTAGGCAAATAATCTCTAAAAAGTAAATGAGTTTCAATTACAGACTTGTAAATAAAGTACTAAATATGTTGGGTAAACTCTCAGTATGTCCTTCTGAATAATTTTCCCCATGGCTTCTTTCTGTACTTGCAACCTAACTTTATTTTTATTACAGAATATAAATATTTCTACTTCACCTGAAATGGAAAAAACCTAAACTTCTTCTGATGCTATAAAATAAGTTGCAATCAGTCTCATTAATTGTTTCATTCAAGCCCCTGAACTACAGATATTACTTCTATACTTCATTGCATTATTATTTTGGTAGAATTACAATTATCAGTGTCACTTTAAAATGATAAGATTTAAATATAATTCCAATGGTATCCTTGAATAACAAATTATTTTTTTCTTTTTGTGAGCACCAGTCAGACACCTGGACTTTTTAAAAATAATATTTCATACTTATCTAGAAATATTAATCCAGAATTATCTTGAAGGAACTGTTAAGGTAAATTGTTACCTTATGCATAATTTTGTACATAAATCAGGGAATAGGATTATAACGTTCATCATTCACTGTGGGAAGTAATTGGGAAACTTCAGTGATTTCCACAGTATTGCATATGATCAAATTTTATGTAATAATGAAAAAAATGCCCTTCCATTGGAGTTGTGAGAATTTAAATTAATTCAAATAGCTGAGAATTTTTTTCAGTACCACAGTGTCCTTAGCCTCATGCCCTAATAGCAATTCAGCTCTGACCTGGTGATGGGTCCACACCAAAGCCCTTGATCCCAGCATGCCCAAGCTCTTGGAAGTTCTGAAGGACTTTGTTGCAGACCCACCTTAAATAGCAACTCAGGGGAAGGATCCTGACTGTAGTGGCCTGGATTTCGCATCTAACCAGTGACCCAAGCTAACCTCAGCTAGCTTGTGAAATCTTGCAAGATCACAACCCAAGATAAAGGATTAAGAAAACAGGAGAGGTAAGATGAAAAAGGTACCTTGTTCTTTTGGGGTCAGGCTCAGTATAAAAGGTTAACTCTCCTGGTCTGCCTGTGGTATTGATAACCTTGAAAGAAATGCCGATGGAGTAAAACTACTGTGTGAAGAAATCTTTGTTACGCTGCACCTGAGCTGTATTTAAGACTTAATTCCAGCCTGACGGAAGTTATTCTGAAGATTTCATATGGACTGTACTGGCTGGCTGCCACCCACTGTGGTTATTAAGCTGAGCTGTACCCTTTTTTTCTTTATCGCAGGCTGCATGTGCTCGAGCTTTCCCTGAGCTATTGTCAGTTTGCCTACATTAATATATCGCGGCCTCAGGACCACTAATACACAACACCATGATATAAGTTTTTGTCTTGTTGAATACTTCATAATTCACCAGTGCTTGTGTCTAGCTAGTGAATTTCAAAGACAATACATCATGTTGTGCTTTCAAAGACTGAATCCTTCCTTTGGGCTTATAAGCAAATACTACTCTGATGTCACACAGACACTGAAATATCTCTTGGGTTCAGGCCTTGTTCATCTCTCTTAATGTTATCTCTGTGCAGCCCTGTGCAGAAAAAAAAAGAAGTGGCGTAATTGCACTTGATGTTTACTGCTTGTGAAAGGGCATTCAGGCTTCGGATGGAAAGGTCTTTGTGCAGAAAATCAGCAGGGTCAGACAGGGGACAGGCATCCTCGCCTACAGGCAGAAAGGCTGCAGGGTTTCCTTCTGCCCAGCACTGCTGGGATCCAGGTCTCCTGTAATCCAGTGGCTGCTGCTAAACGCTGAGCAGTTAATAAGCCAGCGGGTGGTTTCTAATATTTTGAAAAAAAAATTCTTTCTGTTGGATATTTTAGTTTCTGAAGTTTATTCTCCTTTGGATTATCTTTTCCAGGGGTTCTTGTCTGGTCACTAGATTGAAAGGACATTTGCTGACTCACATGGCTATTCTAATTCTCTCTCCTAACCATCATGTGATGCTACCTTGTCATGTTCAAAGACAAAGAATTGCTCTCAGAAAAAGCTGTAACTTCAAGAAACTGTAACCTCAAAGACAAATGCTTGCTGACAGGGATAACTTAGTATTACCATGATCAGGACAAGTGACTCCCTCAGATGAAATAAAAGCCACAGAAATGAAGCTTTCTTCTTGCTGTCACTACAATGCCAAGAGCACCAGCTTTTCCAGAGCATTGCTGGAAAAGAAATCAAATGTCTGTCTTGAAATTCTGAAATTGTTTTTAAAAGTACGTGGGAGGAAGCTAAGACTGAACAGCTCCAGCTGGAGCTTTCCTGCAGTCCAGAGGACCTGACAAAGAGATACGTGGTTGGATGAATGGATAGTAGTGAGCATTTCTGAAGGGCTTGGGAATTGTATGCTCTCATTACTGGAGATAAAGCTGATTTTTAACATTTTAGTGAGGCAAATTTATCTACTTCAAGGTAACACATAATCTGTGCTAATTAAGCAATATCAGGTCTCCAGATCTGCAGGCAATTGACTATAGAAATTCTGCTGATCTTGCTGTTTGGAGGGAAGATAGTAATTTTTCCACTAACTGCTACGTGGCAATGACATTGAAACTTTAGAAAACATTTTGATTTTTTTTTAATCTTGTTTTTTCCCTGCCACTAAGTAAAAATGCACTTTCCAACACTAAAAAAAAAAGACTGGTAGAGATACATCTGTGGCAGACATCCCAGAAATCAGCAACCGAATAAAAGATTAAAGGTGCTTATTTGGTTTAGAGGCATCCAGATGATGGAGGAAAAAAGCTTGAGACCTAGTTTTGAGAGATGCTAAGCGCATTTCGGCTTTCACTGAGGGCCAAAGGAGTCAGAGAAGCTGACCCCCAGTTTTGATATCTGGGATTTTTGGCCATTGGCCCATGCTTAAAGGATTATTATAGGTTTTGCCATCCCATTCCACCACCTTTTCCCATCCCATTCTTAAGATTAAGTTTTCTAGCCTGGCTGATTCAGAAAGCCAGTCCTAGCAGCAAGAGGAAATGGAAATTTTGTTAGCTCTGAGCAGTGTCACCAGGAATTTTATGGAGGGGAGTGTGTTAACCCTTGAATGAACAAGCACTTGTCATCTGTTTCGCAGGCATGCCAAGGTCACCCATCCTGAGTGACTCCTCTAAGTCGTAGTGTCCTCTTTAAAAGAGTGGGTTGCTAGAAGGATGGTAATAAATGGAATATAAATAGAAAGAACAAATACTGCCTTGAGAATAAAATGACACCACCCTATCTCACGTTCTGCAAATACCTTACATAGTCTGTGAACTACTCAATTAGGATGTTAAAGCAGAAATGCCTAAGTAGTACAAAGAAATTTTAATAGCTTTCTGTGGAAATTTAGTTTCATATTTCTTCATTTTCTCTTATAAAATACCATTGCAGGAACAGAGAGAGGATGGCTTACATTTTTAGAAGGTGCCAAAGGCAGAGGAGAAATATAGTGTTCAGTACAGTAGAGGAAAAGAAGAGAAAGCAAGAAAAATAGACTCTATTGCTCCAGCTATAAGACACTATGTATTTCAATTCAAGCCTCTGTCGTCTCATGTGCTGAATTCTCCCTGATGGGCTGTTCTGTAATCTTCTCCTCCCTAGCAGCCATTTTTCTTACCGATACATCACTTCAGAATGAAGGCAGCAGAGAGTTTAGCTGAAGTTGTAGTTGCATGAAAATGTAAATCTGCCCTTGCAGATCCCAGCACCACATGACAAACACTACAGTCCTGTGGCACAGAGCCTCTCTTCTGGTTCAAGTGCGTTTAAAAATCACTGGCAGGTGAACCCGGAGGCTTTCTGACTGATCAGCCTTGCCTGTGCCACTCCTGTCTCCCACCAGATTCACACTATCTGCTCTCTTCCAAATCCAGTGTACAGCTCACATAAACTGAGCTGGACTCATTGTGTGAGCTGGATTATTTGACAGAATTTGGCAATTATTAGGAATGCCGTTTGTCAGCCATGCTTAAAGACTAAACATGTGTAGTGCTTTGTTAGAACAAAGATCTGACACTGATTGGCGTATAGAAAGGAGAAAAACCGAGGGACTTGTGGGCATTCACAGTGGCATCTGCTTCTTGCACTGGCTTATCAAAGCTTCCTTACTCCCTGTGCAGGACTGCTAGCCATGTAAGATTGTCTTTTGGTGAATGATTTTTCTTTTGTAGTACACATTTTCAATGTCACACATGAGAGACATGAGCTCAGCTGGCAGCTTCTTCTGTGATGTAATTGATTTAAAAGACAACAAAACCATGATAATTGGTAAGGCCTTGTTGGCTGATACATATATTGTTTAAATGATATGCAGTGATACATAAGTTTAACAGCTAAAGGGCTTTAATCTGACATGAAGGATGTACAGGTTATAGTTCAGGAACTTAAGTAGGTAAACTTAGACTTTTATGCCTTTTTTTCCATTTTTTGCTCAATATAAGCTATTAATAGTATGTGCTGGGGACTTCTCATAACAGTGCTGCAAACTTTCGTCCTTTGCATACTAATGTGTGGACATCCGTTTTTAGTCCAACATTAATTTAATCAGTGTTATATTTGTCAATAACACATATTTAACAATGCTAATAATGACAAATCAGTGTAATTACAAGAAAGCAGAGTCATGAAAGAGTCATAACTCATGGCTTCCAAATAAGAGTTATGACTGGAAACCAGAAGCAAGGTCTGAACACACTGGTTTGTAGTTGGAGGTGATATACTGCCTTATACACACTTGTGAGGAGTAGTGCCTAAACTTGACAGCAGGTTATTAAAATCAATAACCCTCTTTGAGTTAGCTTTTGTCGCTTGCCCATGGCTGCCCATCAGCTCCCTGGCAAAACAAGGAATGAAGCTGATTCTCAGCTACATATTCTAACCTCTTGCAGTAACATGCTGCTACCCAGTCTGAGGCCACACGTGGCAATTGCAAAGTCAGTTCATGAGATCACCACCAGTTACCCAGGAAGTCAGAGGACTTTTCAAACCACGTGTGAAAAGTCCTCCTGGAGGTCATTTAACCTGTTAGTTACACTTTAATTTCCTGATCACGTGTAAGTCTATGCCTGTTGCTTCACTGTGTGATGCAATCTATAGCACAAGAATTTTTCAGTGGCGGAAGCATGTTAAATCACTTCCTTTCAAATTTGTGAGATTTAAAAAAGCAGCCTGAGCTTCTCACCTTCGATTTTATAGTGGCCAAAGGCTTGTTTTATGGAGCCAGGTGGTAGCAGCTTTTACTTTGCTGAATAATTTATCTTTTGCAATCTGAATTATATTTTCCAGTCACATTTAGGGAAGAACATCATAGGAACCTGTTTCATAATTTGATGTTGCATTTTTAAGTTTGATCTGACTTTACCACAAAAAGCTTTTATTTCCACCCTTTTGCTCTTCACTCCAAAAGTTATTATATGAAGATTATCTTATCTTTACTTATATCTGTTTCCCTAATATGCATTTAAAAAGTTAGTGGAAAAAAAAGGACAACTACTAACTCAAACAATCAAATAAACCTTTCCGCTTAAAAGCTATTAATTCTGTCATGATTTCAGAATAAAACTCTTAGCTGAAAAATAAATGTTTCAAGATAATTTTCCAAAAAGCTCAGATTCCGGATAGGCTTCAAAATTAAAAATGAAGACTGAATGAAGGCTTGTTTCAGTTTTTTACATATTTCATGGAGCTTCTAGAGTTAAATAATTAATAATGGCTAACTACTATGCAGTGTAATCCAGACTAGGTCATTGTTTTGCATTTTGATCACATTTTAATACTCTGCAAAGCTTCCTTCTTGATGCTCTGTGTGCTCTTCTTGCACTTGACTAGTAAAGAAATTTGAATAAGCTAGATGAAAGGGTATGGTTTTTGTAGTTTGTGCCATAAATATTTTTAAATCTTCAAAGGTAACTTTTATAGTTTGTCTGAAAACTAGACACCAATTTTTAAACTGTGCTTTAGCTCTTCTTTTTAGCATATTGTGCTGGGATAGCAATGTATTAATTTTTCTTTTTCCTGACCTGCTGTAATATAATGGGGAGAACATTATCTGTGCCTATGCACATGTGGGTCAACAAGTGAATTAATATTTTTAAATTTTTCTTAGTTCCACATGAAGATAAGGGAACTTCACGTCTTGTGTTATTGCTTGTAAAGCTCAGTAGAAAATTTACATTTTCCTAAGGAAACCGTAGTGGTTTCAAGTATCTTGCACTGATTTTTGACCTCCAGACACGTCCAGGTGGACTGAAACCTTGAATGACTCACCAAGCCAAAAGTGGGTGTGAGTTTGACAAACAGATGAAGGTGGTGAGACACAGGAACAGGTTGCCCAGAGAAGCTGTGGATGCTCCATCCCTGGAACAGAGATGTTCAAGGCCAGGCTGGATGGGGCTCCGAGGAACCTGGTCTAGTGAAAGGTGTCCCTGCCCATGGCAGGGGTTTGGAACCAGGATGATCTTTACAGTCTCTTCCAACTTCCATGCTATGATACTATAAATATTACTTTAAAGATTATTCTTTCTGGTTTCCTCTACCACTCAAATATAAGTAAGTAAACTCCAATGAAGAACAAATGCAATTTCATTCTTTTAACTTTTCTTTGCATTTTGGAAGTAAAGTACAGAAAATGAATTATGAAAATGAGATAACTTGTAGAAAGTCATGGCATGGTGTGGTGAATAGGAGGTATCCATCAGAGCTTCACTGACATGGTGGTTTTCGGGAACAAGAAATACCATTTTTAAAATCAAGGATGGTAAATAGGATTTGTTGAAGAGAGTAGTCATGTTATGCCCCCATCTAAGAGCATAATATGGACTCACACTGTTCCAAGTTATGTGCAACAGGATCCCAGTTCAGGACTATATTCAGGAAGATCTTTATCACCAGCATTTGTTTGTTGCCTACAGTTTGCTGTATTCTGTCCTCATGTGTTTTCTATCTGTGATCTAGTATGTGATATACAGTGGAGGAAGCTCTGGGGAGGACTAAGCAGCAAGTTCCATTAGATGTGTATGATCTCTGTGCAACTTTCCTGCATCCAGCTAACACCCTGAATTTGAACAAATTAAATTCTATTTTGACACAGAGAAATATGCAAAGATACTAAACAAAGGTAGCAGTTTCCTTTAATATACTCTTAATCTGCATATTTGTGCTTTAACTTGCTTCATTAATTTGTATTCAGATATGGAGAAATTGAAGATTAAATGCATTGAAAGTTGTATCCTGATCTTTGTTGTAAACATTTACACTGCAGTAATCCAATTATTTATCCACAAAGTAAAGTAACCGATGATAAACTAGATTTCTGGTATGATAATGCAATGGAATTTTCCATTCAAAAATGTTGAATGATTAAAAAAGCACCCAAAACCGGGTACGATAGCAAGTGGTTAGAATACTATCCTGAAATCTTTTGCTTTTCATCCCAGTAATTTACAGAATCATTAATTGCAAGCTACATAAAGTATTTCCAGTCATAGGTGTTAGGAAGGAACTATGACTGTTCAGCACACAAGATGTCAATGTTTTTAAAATCAATATTTTTTTCCCATAACTCTTGTATGTGCTAAAAGTCAGAATAAGGTTTCTGGGTCCTGTCAGAAAAAAAGATGTAGATTTTTGGAGGGAATGTGTTTCTTTGGCTACATCATGCTCATGCAAAGTAAGCTGGAGTCTCTTAAACTATGAGCATGGATGGAATTTTATGAACCTATAAAACTTGAAACCTGAGGCTCAGCTTCAGAGTGCTTGATGTGCTTCAGACATTACTGCTTAATTATTTTGGAAGAACACATCAACGTTTCTGTTCCTTACTAACCAAAATGCCTCAAACCTTTGAACAAATTATTCCCCTATGCACTGAAGATCTGCCAATACTGCTTTTTCTGTCCTGCAGAAAATACATTCTAGGGGACAAATACGACATTGTTATGAACAGATTGGAAGGTAGCCTGCTGTCTTTATACAACCTGTTCTCAGTCTGAAGAATCACTGGCACATTTGTAGGCAGGCAGTGCACTGGCATTTACTTTGAACCATTTATTAGGCTCAGAATTGAACCTCTCTGTTCACCTCCCACAAAAGCACTTTGACAGAGAAGGCAAAATGGTGAAGGTTCTGTTCCTACTTTCAGCTCCTTAACTCCTTAGTGAGCCCATTTCCACTGGCACAAGAATAACTATGCAGAACTTTATTGTGCAGATAATCCTTGTGCAGATAAATCCCCTGCCTTTGGAATGTGTGCATTTTCACTGCTGCCCTTTAAAGTGGCAGGTATGCTGCTATCTGATGTCACCTCAGACAAATATTTTCTGTCATTGCTATGCTGCCTGTCTTATGCTAGAGATGGATGCTTCTCTGCTCATAATGAATTATGAGTCAGGGTAGAAGAAGTGATGTGATTAGGCTAATTTTGGCTGGTGTGCAGTTAAGAAGTTAACTAACAGATGATTTTTGTTTAAATAGCTATAAATGTTGCTCCTGATTCAGGCAGGACTCACCTA
>WEIT01024720.1:873969-955635 GCA_013389985.1 Dryoscopus gambensis | reverse complement strand
GCAACTCCTTTGCTTCAGAAGCAGGGGAAATTCCCGTNGAGGGAATGAAACGTTTTAGAGCGTGCCCGGGCTGGTACGGAGATGAGGTGGCAGGTAGAGAGGGGGAACAGAAGGCACAAGGCAGAGCTCCANAGGAGGCAGGGAACATCCCCACACGTGGCTTCACCAGATGGTGATAGAATATTTTTAGGGGGCACATCTTACACTGTAACCTAGGACAAAGGAAAAAGGAAAAGGACCCCAACTGTATCCAAAACTTTATGACTGTCAGGTATGTTATGACTTAATTGTGCCACCCTTGAGCTAAAACCAGCATTTGTGTGGATGTGAGCAAAGTGAGGTTAAGGGAAGATTTCTAAAGCAGGAACTGGGCAGGGGCAGCCCAGCTGGGGGCCCCGGGAGCAGCTGGGCACTGGCCCCTCCTAATGATCATTAAGCCCTTTTGCCACTGGCAGATTCTCAGCAACTCCTTTGCTTCAGAAGCACGGGGAATTCCCGTGGCAGAGGCAGTGGGGGTGTTCCAGAGCCACCCATCACCTGCTGGTGTGCAGCAGGGCTGGTGTGTGCCAGGGCAGGCCGGCTCATCCCGAACCCACCCCTCCTGCTTCCCATGGGCAAGGGGCAGGTGGCAGTCCCAGCAGCAGGCACAGCTCCTGGCCGAGGGCTGAGGGGGTGACACCCAGGGCCACACTGTTATAAACAAGTCCGGATATCAGCAGAAAATTAATCCGCGTTTATTAACCCGCAGCTGGGAACAGGGGATGGTGGGCAGTCCACCATCCCGCTCGACAAAACAGACAAAAAGTAATCCAACAACAGCCCTCGACCACACAAAGCTCACCCCTCTCACTTCAACAACCACCCAAAAAGCCCGCCCCCTTGCCATGAGGTCCCCTTTTTATATCCCAGTCCAATCTCCCAAAAGTCTTGGTCCCAAGTATCCGCTTCCTGTTTGCTCATCCTTTCCAAGGCTCCATGGGACATGCAGTTCTCCCTCCTAAGGCAGCTACTGGGTCTGTGCTTTGATGTTGTGTCTCCTTTCTGCCTGCTGTCCGTCTCTCTTGTAGTTCCATGAAATACATAGTCCTTCTCTGGGGCAGCAGCCAAACCTGTACATTGCTTAGACATACTCAAACACTTTATTAGTTAACATACTTTGCATTGAACTGAATCCTTTTTAATGTTCATAACAACACCGTCCTGGAGGGCCAGCGGGGCCCTGTGCCCCACTAACCAACCCCACTCCTGCACGGGAATATGCTGGGTTCAGACATTTCTGTACAATCTGGAGCGGGCACATGCAGCCAGCATGGGAATGAGATGCAGGTTTGAGCAGGGCCACGCCACCTGCCTGGAGGGAAAAACCTGGGTGGGGGAATTGCCGTCGCCTTTTATGCAGATACAGCTTTTTTTCTTATTCTTGGTGTCACGTGAAGGAGCCTGAGCAAACAGCCTCGTTCCAGGGAGGAATCCCATGAGGGTTTGTGAGCAAGCACACCACATGGCATCCCTCTGTGCCGTGCTGGAGAGCTGCCCCTCTCTGGTGGGGTGGGCAGGAGCCCCAGCAGCTCTTCAGGCATCCCACACCTGGGAGAATCCATTCCTGCCCAAGGGAGACAACAGGAATCACCACAGTTTTGCTGGAGGAAACTGAATTTATAAGCAATTGGTGACACTCTGAATCAGTGTATTTATGAAAAGTGCCTGTAATATGTTAGCACAGTTCTTAGATGAAAGTGGAGCAGAAATCCTGCAGGAGAGGGAAGAGGGGTGCACCAAAAACCTTGGATGAAGTCCAATATTCAGGCAATAAGACCTTAAGAAGCAGGCATCATTATAAGATAATTGACTGTGGAGAGCAGTCACACATCCCAAGGTGAAGCATAGGGCACTTAACATATCAATAAGGTCAATTATCTGATTATGTCAGCTGCCTTAGTGCTGTTATTAACCTATATTGCTCTTATTAACCTTTCTGATGAAGAATCTTTCAAAAATAATTATATTAAAGTACGAATCTCTCAAGTTTAAAATATGTGAATGTTTCATTTCAGTAGTCGTGTGTCATAGGATAATGAACAGCTGATTGCCTGGCTGACACAATGAGGTTTTTAATCAGGCTCCTTTCCCTAGGATCAGCATGTTCACTCTGACAGCCTTCCCTGGGCCCGGGCAGGCTCATGAAAGCTCTGCTGTCATGTTACCAATGGCAGGATTTAAAATTGAAATGTGAGTAAATAAGACAAGAAATGTAATGGATATGCTGAGGAAAGGGGTCCTGGGAAAACACCCACTGAAAGCCTGTGCAGTCAATGCCAATTATTAAAGCATACAGCTGATTCAATTAGTGCCTATGCACTTGTGCATATAGGATTTACTACCTCGCACAGCTGATCAAAGGGAACACACAGCTCAGGAAAACTTGGCCATATTATTTTTGTCCTTTTTTCCCCACTGCAGAGCATTTTGAAGTAGGAAAGCATTTTGCCACAACTTTCAGCCATTCTTTCATCTCTCGGGGAATGTGAGTGTTCTAATTTCTACTGTGGATTACTAATTCATTAGATGCTTTTGGCAAAGCCAGTGCAAACTGTGCTCACTACGAGTTTTGATCACTGTCCTGTTTCTCTGTGTATCTGTGCAATAGGTGAAGCATCATTTCATGCAGAGTGGCTGTGCAGTGATCATAACCAGGGGCCTTATTTTTACCTGTGATGACTTGCCATGCTTACACCTTGATGTGGTTTGATTTTAGATGACTGCACTGACCATCCATTAAAGATGTCTTTTTTTACCCCTGGAATTTGCCACTAATTTGAATTCACCAGGCATTTGGAAAAGTTTAGGTTAAGATTTCTTATGTCAGTTTTGGGCTGACATGTTAGAAGTGTCTGGTCTCCCTCCTGGATGTCCAAGTGAATGTCTTTGCTAGTCAAAAATGAGAGGGAGGGATACCTAAAAAGCTAAAGCAGAAAAATTATCGTTCCATGAAATTTCCATCCAGTATCTTCCCCATTTTGCTTCCTTTGCCAAGATCACCACCGTCAGCACAAGACATCTGGTGCTTGGGGAGGGCAAGTGTTTCTGTAGTCACTCCACATCTTCTGTTCCCTCTTCTATATAAAAGATAACAGATGATGAAAGTTAACTTCCTTATTTCCAGGTCCTACTCAGGAGACCCTGATACACTTCTTGTTGCATGTTGGGAATACTGAAGGTGAATCATTATTCAGGGTGAATCCCTACGAAGTCACCTCCTTGCTCCACCAGTGTGAGGCCTTCTATCAGACCCCAAACCACTGCAAAATCCAGGCACTTTTGTGACCATCACAAGTCACAGCTCCTGGCTCAGGTAGTTCGATTTTTGGTGCTGATGAATATTTCTCCTGTCTCATACACCTTTTGTACTTCTTTTTGTGGGATTAGGTGCATCTGTCTGTGCCACACACGCACATTCTTGGTCATCTTCCTGTAATCCTGTTAGAGATGTTTGTGCCAGGAGTATGGCTCTGCTGATTTCTTGCAAAATTCTTTGTGAAGTCTGCTGTGAACACTGTGCCTCTGCAATGTTCTGGGAGTGAAGTGAACTATTAGGACTGCACTGGAAATCAAAGTCTGCTGGGAATAGTTTGGAGGTAAAGAGAGGGCAGCTCAGTGAAATGAGGACTCAAGGAACACTGTCTTGCAAGAAAGGCCTCTGAGCCATGTCAGTGTATCTGCAGAGGCCCACAGAACAAATGTGCATCCCTTCCAGGAAAACAAGATCTGCTTTTACCTCCCACTAAGGCGTCAAAGCTGCAGCAAGACTAAATGTTTGGGTAGTGTTTTACCCATTAGCCTTGCATTGGGGCTGGAATTGGCTTAGCCAGACTACACCATTATGAAATTTATTGTATCGGACATCTGATTTTTGGGGGGTTTTTTGCCTTGTAGAGGAGCATTTCTTCCTGGGTTACCTTGAAGATTGGAGTGTTATCATGGTTTCAGGAAGTGGTTTCTCTGCCCTGGGACAGCTTTGTCAGTTCTCACAGGCTGGTAAAATTGGCTGAAAGTTGATGCCATCACCCTCTACACACGGCAAACTGTCTCCCTTTTCATCTCTGTTTTTTTTTGACAACATCTGGGAGATGCTGGGGCTGCTGTCAGGACGAGTTCAACATCAAGCATGATATCTCTTTCTGAAGATTTTCCTTCTTCTTTTAATCACTGGCTTTGACATTTGTATTTAGGTGCTCTCTCTTGTTTGTCAATAGTGTCAAACGAAAGCTCTACCAGACAAGAGGTGAAATCTTTGATTAAAAGGCAGATATCCAGTGGTCTGAAACCGGTCGCTGCTGCTGTGGGATTGAGTTTGCTTCCAAGCTAAAATCCAAGAGGAGATATTTGCTGGCCTGAAAGCTTATCTAACTTCATTTCCCACATATTACCTCTTGTTTTCTGGTTGGTGAGTGAGAGTGGTCTGTCAAAAACCTGCTGCTGCTCATCCTTTTGAGGATATTTGATGGTCAAGGACCACTGCGTGTAGGAACTGGTAACTGGCCAGTTGGAGGCAATCTGTACAGAAGAATTGTTAAGCTCTAGATCTCTGCAAAGGTAGAGCTGGATATTGCCACATTTGTGTACCAATTTACATTTCTCTGTTTCTAGAGAAAATCTTTCAAACATTTCTTCTTTTACATTTACCAGCAAGAACAGAAGGCTGTAGCAAGGTGAGGGGAAATAGGCAGAGGAAGATTCTGAAAGCCAGATTTTATTTCATATGTTCCCAGTCCTGTGAAAATCTGTGCAAGAACTATCAAAATGGTATTTTTTTTTCTTTTCTTTTATTTTTTTCCCTCCAGAGCTGAAATTCACTGTACTGACAGTTTAAAATTCTTTCATCTCTATATTATTCAGTTATTTGTGAAAGGTGTAAACCTTCCTGTTCCATCTTCAGTTTTTCAAGGCTCTAGCCATCCCTTGGAGCATCACAGGACTGGCTCTTGGAGACTCTTATCAGGTCTTTAAAGATTCCCAATCTGTTCCTCATAGCAGCCTGTAATAACACTTCTTGCTCCAGTGTTTCACACTTCAAGCATTTATATTTGTGTTTCTGAATCAAGGCACCACTTGTTCCCCTCAGGCCCTGGGACACAGATGTGGGAACCTTCCTGATGAAAACCCAGGACGGTGAGGGTGTTACTAATGCTTGCCCTGGGTTATGGGATGGCTGAGAGCCTCTGACATCCCCCAGCCCCTCCGTGAACAAGGAAAGGAAGTGCGTGATAAACTCCTGGATGGAAGAGTCTTGCTGCTCCTGCAGAAAGCCGAGGGAACATTGTTTGTTGTGGAAGGCCCTGATTTAATAGGAGACCCTGGAAGATGTAGAGAAATAGAAGGCATTTAGGAGAGCTGAAATTCTGCTTCTTTCAAGATCAGCCTCCAAAGCTACCACATTCTACTTCTTCACATTTGCTGCAGCTGTCTGTGCTGCAGCTTCCATTGCTGGGGAAGATTTTTCTCTTTTGTCCCCTTTTTTCTTTCCTTTCTTTTTTCCCCTTTTTTCTTCTTTCCTTTCCTTTCTTTTCTCCCTTTTCCTTTTCCTCTCCTTCTCCTTCTCCTCTTTTTTTTTGCTCTTTTTAATTTTTGTCTTATTTTTCTTTTCCCTGTTTCTTTCTCATCCTCTTTAGGAGCTGAGAAGGACCACAAACACTGGACTGGCTTCATAGGGTGACCAGTCACTCCTGTTTGTAGTGGATATTGTCTGCATTGAATGAGTAGTCTGTAAAATTCCCACGAGGCAGGCACAGCTGAATAGACATAAAACTCCTTCTAAACAAATAATCAGATTTTAAACAAACAATGGAATTTCAAGACAGCTATTTGAGATGATAGGGAACTGTTGGATTTTTACCTGAAGTAAAGCAAATCAACAGTAATTATATTTGTCTTGTCAAAGGAGGGAGGGAGTTTTAGAGGAGGAAAACTCTGATGCTTGAAACCTCTTTTAAAGACATTGAGCTTGGCTGGTTGCCATGGTTTGGAGAATCTGCAAGTAATTGTCCACACTATTAATTAAATAGAAGTTTGTGAATTTTATTCTACTGGGAATTTGCTACAAAAATAATGTTTTGAGGCTTTGTAATGATGTCCCAGTTGGACACTGCTTTCATGAGACACATGACTCATGAGAAAATGAAATCCCACATAGTTCAAGGGAATGCAGAGATGAAGAGCCCTGTTCAGCAGAACAAACCCAACAGCAGAGAAGAGAGAATTTTTCCTGCTGGTCCCAGAGGAATTGGGTAAAACAGCTGCATCTGCTCAGGATTGTTTACTCTGGTTTATGTGGTTTGGCCCCAGCTACCCGAGATGCCACCATCGTGACTGCAGTCAGGGATCTCCAGTGGCAGACGAGCCTTGGAGAAACCATTTAAACAGGATTCAGTTTAGTTCTGCCTTCCCTTGCATGTCAGTGTTTCTCTGGACTCCTCAGCGTGCAAAACCATGAGACACCTCTGCAGTAGCTCATCTGTGGATATTTCTGCTCCCAGTCACCACCAGGAAATGCAAAGGCACTTGGAAATGAAAGCCAGTTTGGGTGAGATTGCACCATCTTGGTTTGCTTTGGAGTCAGCTCTTACTTTATCTGACATTCCCAGTTGTCTTCTGTTAATACAAGAGGCTTGTGCTTTGCTGTGCCATGCCAACAGTGTCAAAGGAACGCTTGAAGTTACTATTTGTGTGTCAAGGGCCCTGTTCAGTGGCCAGCATTAGCCGTAGTCCCAAAGCCTGGTCAGTTCTCTGTTGAGAACAGAGTCAGCCCGCTCTGGACTGGGCGCATGCCGTGGGACTGCGGGCTCTGGCAGAGTCATCACACTGCTGCTCATGGCACGATGCGCTGGAGCTCTGGCTCCTGGGGCCAGGGAGCTTGGAGAGCAGATGTGGGGCAATAGGGAATGCTAGAGAACAGGATTTCATGCAAAATCAGCACCCATAGTGAGGCCAGCAGGACCAGGCCAGTGACTGTCCCCCTGTGCTGGGCACTGGTGAGGCCCCACCTCGAATTCTGGGTTCAGTTTTGGGCCCCTCATGACTAGAGAGAGCCTGAGGGGCTGGAGCGTGTCCAGGGAAGGTCAACAGAGCTGGGGAAGGGGCTGGAGCCCCAGGAGAGGCTGAGGGAGCTGGGAAAGGGGCTCAGCCTGGAGAAAAGGAGGCTCAGGGGGGCCCTTGTGGCTCTGCACAAGTCCCTGACAGGAGGGGGCAGCTGGGGGGGTCGGGCTCTGCTCGCAGGGAACAGGGACAGGAGGAGAATGAATGGCCTCAAGTTGCGCAAGAGCAGGTTAAATTGGGAAAATTTCTTCACTGAAAGGCTTATAAAGCATTAGAACAGGCTACCCAGAGCAGTGGTGGTGTCACTGTCCCCGGAAGTGTTCAGAAAGTGTGTGGATGTGGCACCTGGGGACATGGTTTAGTGCTGGCCTTGGCGTTGCTGGTTGGACCCACTGATCTTAGAGGGCTCTTCCAACTTAAGCGATGCTGTGATTCTCTACAGGCAGGATGGAGCAAATGTCTGTGTATAAACCTTGGAGTTTCCAGTACTGTGCTCTGGAACGTTCCACCACTCAGCCCATCTCTGCTCATGACTCAGCTGCTGTGGCCGTTCCGTAGAGATCTGTGGAGAGGGAACGAATCATGAGCCACACAAATATTTGGAGCTGTTAACATTCACATGCTGTTATTTTTTCATAATAACAAGGACCCCAGGGAGGCCAAACTCTGACTACAGGGAACCTTGACAGTAAGTTCACAGCTTGGAGTTGTGGGCTGGTTTTACTTCCACACCACTGCAGTGGAAACAGTTGATGTGGTGGATGGATGGCAGGAGCGGGGCAGAGCTGCTGCTGTCAGAGCCAACAGCAGCTTCCAGCACGCCCCGCGTCTGTCCCTGTGGTGGGTGAGCTATTCCTGGGTTTTCCCTTTTCCTTGGGGGACGTGAGCCCGGCAGTGTTGGGGCATGTGGGGCGAGGTGCAGGGGAGCTGCCCTGCCCTGCCCTGCCCTGCCCTGCGGAGCATCGTGCCAGGCTGGGGGCTGGGGGCTGGGGGCTAAACCCGCCCGCCTTTGAGCAGCGGCAGGTGTTAAATAGTAACAGATGTTAATATTGACAAACTGAAGTGGCTAAATGTGGAAATACAGCCCTGCTGAGACGTGTGAAGTGAGGCAATGACCTTCACACATTACAGATCGAGTCAATAAAAGGAGTTTGACTGGAGTGAGGTGATGTGCGTGCGCGGCAGGACGCGGGGCTGGCCTGGGATGGCTTCCTGTCTCCCAGGGAGCAGAGCCTGGCCTAAGGAGGTGACAAACACCAAAATCCTGGACTTCAGCACACCTACTTACAGCACCCAGTGACCGTGTGAGCCCCATGTGTGTCCTCCAGCCCCATTTCAGAGACGGGGGAACGGGCAGCTCTGTCAAACACGGGGTCCCTCTGCAGCTTTAGCCCCTTTTATTCACATTTTCTCTTTTGTTTGTCCAGATCAAGGGTCCAGGTGTACACTCTGTTCATGCTGCCGCAGAAGCTTTTCTACTAACCTGTTTTATATCAGACCTCAACCTATTTAGGGTCACAGCCTGCTTTTTGTGAGTTTAGCCAGGAAATTCAGTGGGCCAAGGTTTCGATCTCTTTTCTGTTCCAGGGAACAGCAGCAATTTCTGCTGCTCTGTGTGATACTATTCTGCAGTTTGGGAGAGATGAAGGAGATGCAGAAGGAGATGCAGAAGGAGATGCTGCATTAAAGGGAGACGGGGGTTTTTTAGGAGCTCTCCTGTATCCAGCCCAGGTTGTGTTTCAGCAGGTGTTTATCCCTTGAGTGACCCTGACTGTCAGAGTCTGCCACAGGAGCCGCCACCAGCCTGTGCTGGGTACAGGCCACCTGAGATCTGGGGAAGCAAGACTGTGATGAAATCCCCTTCATGCACCTTGCTTCCACCTCACAGGCCCAAACCCACCGAGGGGAAGATCTCCTGAGTGAAGGGAAGGGATGTTCCATGCGCCAGGTTTTTCCTAATACATGCCTTTGACTGGGATCCAGTTTTACAGCAAACACTGAAGCTGTTGATTTAAACATGCTGGGGGTTTTTTCTCTGTTCTGGGCACTGGGCAATAATTGCACCAAGCCCAGGCAGGGCAGTGCTGCACTGGGGGGTTCATAACTCAAGGCATCCCTTGGGCTGAGCAGCCTGAGATGTTTTTAACTGGCTCCAGCTCCCATGGCAGCAGCAGGCACAGACCCCACGGCCAGGAGACAGCATGGTGATGTTCAGTGACAATATTAGTGGTGGAAATCAGCTTTAATTTTTCACTTTCTATTTCTCTGTGGATCAAAAGTGAATATGCACCATCTTCATTAGCAAGGCAAATACCTCAGCATGCAAACAGGGGCGATTCCCTCTCCTTCTGCAGCACAGAGCACGAGATAAGCACACATCAAAGGGGGGACTTGTGATTTCTGTGAAAGGATCCTAGTCTGAACTGGAAGGCTCCTGCACAGGGCCCAATCCCACCTGACATGTGCCAAGTGGAAATCATGAGTTTGGCTGGTGTTTGCTGATTTCAGTGGGATGCTTTGTATTAGTGTTGCTCAGACCCAACCACAGACCCAACAGTTGCAGTTTTGATTTGTAGATGAAATAATAACTATGATAACCAGAGCTCAGCCCTAGCCTGCATAATTCCACTCCTCTAAAAATCAGGCTTCCAGGCTCCCTTGAGAGAGCTTGGCAGGCTCAGAGTGTGACTCATCCCCCTCCCAAAATATGACTGATGGGATGAATCACCCATTGACTGGGGAGGATGTCTCTCCTCAGGTAGCTCAGGCAGGATGTCTGGCACTGAGATGTGTCAGTGGTAGGTGACCTCAGAATTCTCTTTGGTTCTTGCTCCTTGGTGAGCCAGGCTTTTACCAGGACATCTTTGAGGTTCCCTTCCTAAATCAGTGGCAGATTAGTTGGATACATGGAGCAGCAAACTGCAACATTCTGTGAGCTGGCAGAGATCCTGTGGGCAGACTGCTGTCAGGGAAGGAGATTTGCAGCCACGCTGTCCTTACTGAGAAGTCTCAGTCCTTTACCTGCTCCAAAGCAGGGGGTGCAGCTGGGAACAATCGTGAACAGAGCGAGGTGATGATTTCTAAAACCTCCTGGTTTTGAAAGCCCTCCTATCTGAACCTTTCAGGCGAGGGAATTCACATTTGCAGTCGTGAAACCCAGAGCTGGATGCCTGCTTGTTTTCCTTCCCGAGGTCTTCCAACGCAGACTTTAAAGGATGGCTCAGCGTGTTTGCAGTGATGGAAGCTACAGCACATGACCAAGTTTTCCAGCATGCCCTCGCCTGTGAGGTGAGGCAGGGACAGGCACGGGGAGCTGGCAGCTCTTTTCCACCGCGTCACCGTTCCTGCAAGAGGCTGTAGGGAGAAGAAAGGTTTGCACCAGGTCAGAGGCACCAGCAGCCCCTGGGCAATCCTCTACTGAGTTTCCAAGGCAAGGTGTCCTCCACATTTGCTCTGTTTGAGCCCTCAGAACTGCTGAGATTGCTGGAAATAAGACCTCCAAAGGATGAAAGCCTGCGGACTTCAGGACAGACAGGAGTTCAAACGGGCTGCATTTTTTTTCAAGAGTTATGCGGAATCTGAACTTCAATTAGCTGGCTTTGTATTTCCAGAGCACTAAAAGCAAGATGAATTCTGGCTTGGTAATTTTTAAGCTTATTTCTTCTCATCAGAGGGTTTTAGCATTAACCTATAAGCAATGCAACTTTTAATGTGATGACACAGAGAGCTTCAAGTTCGTAGAGGTCAGTTCTCAAGGATTTTAGCCTGCAGGAACCTACTGATTCTTAATGGGAGTCACACAGCTAAATCCCTGCATATGGTCTTGAAATTCATTCCATAAAGCCAGAGTCTTCCCAAGCCTTTGTTTCAGCTAACTACATTATAAATACTTGAATGACTTTTGGAGATCATGTAGGATATATCACCAGTCAAAGTGAGTTAGAAACAAACTGACATGCTCTTGCATCTGGGGAAGGACTGGCTTTTCTTTGGGGTTTGTTGTTTTCTTTAATTTGTAATTAAATTATTTGCTCTGAAAGAGTACATTTTCTTTCCACTGAATACAATTTTTCCTTTACTTTGTGGATCAGATATGAAAAATTTATCACTCTGATACTAAGGTGAAAAAACCTGCAAGTTTAAAGTTAGTGAGCTTGTAGCTTTTGAAGAGTGCATAGTTGTGGTCATCCCCTCTGGACCTTACACAGTCAGGGAAAGCTTGACTTCCAGAGAAGACCCTAAATAGAGGGGTGTTATTGGGGAACTTTTCATAGGAAGGCCTCCCTCAAATGCAGTGCAGAGAGCCCACCTCGCTCTGATATCTGCAGCATAACCTGCCCAAAGCTCCTAAGTGACCAAGGAGCCCAAGACCTATTAGCTGAACATTTGAAATTGTTATCCAGCCTTACTGCCAAAATGTAGGGCATTCATTTTCCTGGATCACTGAGCTAAATGATTTTTCTTAACCGAGACCTAGGGGCAGAAACACAGGCTCTTGGCTCCCAGTCCAGTGCTCTACATATTTCTCCTTTGTCAGGGAGATGAGCAGCAAATAAATTCACACAAGCCCTTGACAGGAAGAGCATGTGTGTGAGAGGAGGTACTGCCAGATATTGCATACTTAATTCAATTAAGGAGTTAGTGTCTGTTTATAGTTAATGGGGATTTAAGGGTACATTCCTCGAATGTGTTCTGATTTCCCCCTGGAGAAAGCCCTTCCCTCTCCTAATCTGGGGCTGAGGTGTCTAAAACCTTGCCCATCTTTTCTGAGTCCACAAATCAGCCTGGACAGTCTCTGCTCTGGTGAGATTATCTTTGCCAGAGCAAACGATTCACTGACAGCTTTAGCCCAAGGGGTCATGGATTACTTCCAGCTCTAGGTATTTCCTTCTGCAAAAACTGCCACCTACTTCTAGCCACAAGGAAACCTGGTGGACATCTTTCACTACTGACATCTGCTAAAATGCAGCCTTGGGAGGCTGAGACCAAGCTCACAGTGCATAGGGAGCCCTCAGAAGCCTAGCTAGGCCAGGCTTTTCCTTTCATGCAGTGCAATGGCCCATATTGTAATTCTGCTTCAGCTGGAGGCTGGGGGAGCATGGGAGGAGAAGCCCAAGGGAGTCTCCAGCTTTGTCTTGCCACAGTGCCCAGGGCTTGGGAGAGAGATGGCGTCTGCAGAGGGTTTGTCTGGTGAGTACATCAAGGTGTCCATGCCTTCCCTAGTCAGGGGTTGTACACCTTGAGGTTCTAAAATTGTGGCCTAACTTTTGGCTAGTAGTATTACCTGTTTATCTTTATTTCTCTTCATTCGAAAAACAAGTTGACATGTGCTGATGTGGTGTTGTTTTTACTAAGCTGAGCACTGCTTCCTCTCGTGTTCAGAGTTTCTGAAGATTACAAGTCTGAGCTTTCTGTCTGGGCTGTGCAGAGGGTTGGGTTATTTGCCTCACACGTGGCTTTCATGGACATGTTGCCATTAGCCTGGTGCTGCCCTCTGATCTCTGGCTTTACTGAGCCCAGACAGCAGCAGAGCTGCTGGAGTCCCCCTGCTCAGCTGCCTGCCCTGGTTTCTGTGCTGCCTGATGCTAATGAAGTTCTAATTAACTTGAGCTCTGGGAGTATGTGTCGTGGGTGCTGCTCCTGTGGGGTTTTTGGTGCTGGGGAGGCACTTGCACAAGCGGTGGCAGCCGTGGCTCAGAACCTTCTGCATCACCTGCACCAAGCCCTGTGGTTACTTTTCCAGGCAAGGCTTTTTAGGATGAAAGGAGTTTTTAGGGTTTTTTTTTTCATCCCGAGAAATTAACTTTTCCATGAATAAGGAAAATACTTCTTTAGAAGTTCTGTTTTTCAGCTCTTAAATTTTTTATATCTATTCACATAACAGCTGAGCCGCTCTTCTGCACTAACGTCTGCTTCACTGTGCCTGTTTCTCAGGGGCACCAAATCTGTCTTACATTAAACTCTCGTTCTTGTATTGTTTTAACTTAGCCCTTTAGAAGGTGGTTCATTTCGAGTGGCAGGTGTAACAAGTCTCTGTTTCCTGCCAGGTCTGGCCCATGCTTCCCGATGATGCTGAGCTGGGCTGGATCAGGCTCTCCTCCTGCCTTCCGTGGGGCTGGTACTGCTCCTTCCTCCCCTGTGAGAGCCAGTCTTCCCTTGTGCTCGTTTCAAAGTGACCCTCCCTGGGACCTCCAGGCTGCAGCCACTGCGGCAGCGCCGCACCCTGACATTGATAAACCACAACATATTGTTTAACATATTGTTCCCAGTCCAACATATTGTTCACATTCATCATGGAAGCAATCAGTACAGACCATTTTATTGCAAACCTGTTTCCTGGTGCTCATCATTAGGTCATTAACCTTAACAATGTCAACATGTTCTCGGTATGCAGTTTAATTGGAGAGCAGTGCAGAGCCTTGCACAGGCTCTGCCACAGACGGGGCACAGTTTAGGAGTATCAGAAATCCTGCACCAGCATGGCACGGCTGAGAAATCAAGTTGGGTTTGGACATGAGATGCAAGTGAAAGAATAATGTAGCTGTACCTTGGAGGACCCAAAGGATCTCTGAGCAGAACCATATTTGCTGTGAGCACCTGTGCCAGGTGAAGGTTTTCATTTTACAGTATCCAATTGCAGGTACTGTTTATGTAGGGTTTTTTTCCTGTGGTGCCTTTTCCAGTTTCAAGGAAAAGAGATGGGCAGTCCAGTGACTTTTGCTCCTCTAACTGCAACTGCTGATCTTGGCAAGGCTTTCCTCTGAAAGTGCTTGTTAAAGCAGAAAAGCTCATGTCTCTTGGGGATAGTTGCTCCTAGGCTATGTGACAGAAATTCAACAACTTGTATGTGGAGGAGTCTCGTAGGAACAAGTAAATTCTTCAGGAAAATACCCTGATTGTGTAGTAAACTTTGGGGGAAGATTTATTTTTCTTATTTTTCTTACAAGACTTGTGTAGTGAATTATAAAGTATTATACTCTCTGTATGAGCTGTGCTTGGTTATTGTGGAGATTATCAGGGCACCACCACCTTGCTTAGTGTAGATGGTCAAGCCTCATACAAGTGGGGCCAGGTCTTGGCAGTGTCACCTAAATCATCTCACAACGCTGTTGAATGCTGATAACCTTGTGGTTTGGGTATTAAGGTTGAAATTTGTGGTATCTGTGGGATGTCAGCTTCCATTTCTTGTTGATTTTTATTGGCAATTAGGTAGATGAGAACATTTCAGCCTCAAGTTCTGCTGGGTTTTGATTGCCCTGCAGCAGTACTTAGTTGGGGTCTCATTAACTGCTGTGCATGTGACTGAGAGAAGCATTGCTTTGCCCTCCCTTCTCCAGGTGAAACCACAAATTACTCAGCACTGCAAAGCCAAGGGCCAGGTTTGTGCTGCAGGAAAGGAAGAGGTGTGGCAGGGAAGGCACAAGGGAGTGGCAGGTGTTTGGGGAATCCTCTTCTGTTGCTGCCTCCTTTCCTATAAAACACAGGTCCATTTCCCTACCAGCCTGGCCTATTTCCCCTGTCTCATATTTTTGTATTTTAGCATGGAGCACTGCTCTGCCTTGACAGGAAGGTCCAGAGGTCTGATTGACATGCTGTTTCTTCCCCATTACAAAATAAACAAATTTCTTTAGCTTTGCACAATATTCTTTTGAAAACAGGTATTGATCTATGCAAGTCAGTAGAGTGGGTAATCAGAGTACCAGTTTGGGGAGAATAAATAAATCAAGGGACAGGAAATGATGGAGGAGAATACCATTGAGTGCTTTTTGAACTGATGCTTTGCTCTGACTGCTCCGCTCCTGAAAGGGTGGGTTGTGTTGATTTTGTAGCCGCAAACTGATGTGAAAGCTTTGCCAACTTCAAATTAACCCAGTTTTTAGATGTTACTGAGTGATTTTGAACCAGTGATGCTTTCCAGGCTGACTCTCTTATCCAGTTCAAGACAGTAGCTAGTGAAGAGGGAAAGGCTTCCCTTTCTCTCACTGGGGCATTTATAAAGCGTAATCAAGCTTAGTGGTTTGACATTTGTATCTACCTGAGCCTGTCTGCATGGATCATTCAGAGCCAGGTTGGAGGGCAAGAGGAAAGACTTCAGCAGCACGGTAACACTGGAGTGCTTCAGTCCTCTAAATCCAGGGCAGCTGCTACCCTTATCTTTCTCTGAATTTACCATGCAGCTCACACAGAATGTGCACAAAGCACGTCCAACCCAAAACAGAGCCTCACTGGAAAGCAAGAGCTTTCTGTGTTCTTTGTGCATGGGGAAGCATCCAGCTGCAGGGCTGTGGGAAGTGTGCTGTGGCTGCAGGGCAGGAATCTCCCTTTTGGCTTGTAACTGGGCAATCTTCCCCCAGATACCTCCCATCCCATCCCACCCTGTGTTCTTTGCTGGCTGGATCCAGTCCCAAAGCTGGTCCTGCTGAGCTCCGAGTCTGGGACCTGAGAGCCTCTGGAAGAGGGCAAAAGCTGCTCCAACACACAGCACAACAAGCTTTTTTCATCCTAGGCCCACTTTCCTATACTTTTGAGACACTAAAACCTTCTAGGGAGCCAATTACCATTATTTAATCTGTAATTAAAAGGCCAGATACCCAGATAACAATCTTGCAGACAACATGGCCTGTCTGAGCCATCCTGAGCTCTCCCCAGAGCAGCGGCACAGGGAAGCAGGGCTCCTCTGAATGCAGACGGGTAACCTGAGGGAAGGAGGGGAAACAGGTGCTGTTCAGGTGCAGTTTCAAGCAAAGGAGAACAGCCCAGGAGAGGTGGGGAGGAGGGACAGTCTATTGATCAGGCCTCACAGCCCACTGAAATCAAACACGGCTGCTTCAAGGATTGACCTTGTTTCGAAAGCAGAAGAGTTTGGAAAAGCCCGTTTGATGGGAATGGAGAGGAAATCAGGCCATGCTCTCAAAGCAATGTGTTCTTTCTCTCCCCATTCATTAAATGTAGTTTCTTGAATAGAGTTTGGCTGTCATTTCCTGAATGCTGAGGGAGCAGCTGGCCTGAGGTTTTATATGTATTAGCAGAGATCAAACAGGCTGAGTGTAACTGTGGCATGGCTGGGGAAAGGGGAAGGGCTGGAACGCACCACGTGCTGTGTGCATTGTTCCTCTGTCATTTAAAGAAATAAACAGGCTGCAGGAAACTTAATTCAGCTCAATCAGCTGCTAAACCTGGCCTGACAGCCAGCCTTTAGAAACACCTCCCCCAGCTCCAGACTTGGGCTGAATCAGCAGGTTTTGCCGTGTGAGAAGCCTGGCTCCCCACGCGCATCGGCACAGGGATGGGAAGGATGGACATGCTGCTGTGCCTGAGCTGCCTGGGCTTGAGGGCACAGTGTAAAAGCTCTCTGAGTACTTGCAATGCCTCATGGGGAGGCAACAGTTTGAGCTGAAAACTCTTGGCAGAGGCACTTGTGTGTCTGAACTGACATCAGCTGCCTGAGACTGATGTTATGAAGGAACGTTGTAAGTGAAGAAGAGTTGGGCAACTGGCTGATGCCCACTAGGATAAAGAGAAGAGATCTGGTGGGAGGTGGAAGTTGAGAAGCTGAATGGAGGAGATGGCAGAGCAGAAATCAGGGACTCGGTTTCTGCCACTGGCTCCTTCCCTGGCCTTGGCCAAGGTGAATAAGCTGAATAAACGTTTGCGAATTTAAGGAACAAAGGAGTGATTCTAGGCACTGAGTTCTAGATATTGAGGTCTAAAAGGAAGCCCTGTGCCTTCAAGATATTCCAAGAAAAAGTCTTGTGACTGTCACACCTACACTCTTTCTGTCCTGACATGGTGATAACATTTTATCACTGTTGAGTTCTGTATTTGATTTGTATGGCCAGGTTTTGGTAGCAGAAGGGTGGCAAAGGTGGCTTCTGTGAGAAGCTACCACCATGCTGGAAGCTTCCTCCGTGTCCAGCAGAGCCAATCCCAGGGGGCCCCAGGATGGACCTGCCATTGGCCAAGGCTGGGCCAGTTAGAAATGGTGATCATTACCATCTATGATAACAGATTTGAAAAGGAAAAAAAGGAAATTATTGAGCAGTTGTAACTGCAGCCAGGGAGGACAGGAGTGAGAATATATGGGAGGAACAGCTCTGCAGACACCCAGGGCAGTGGAAGAGGAGGGACAGGAGCTGCTCCAGGTGCCGGAGCTGAAATTCCCTGCAGCCTGTGGAGAGCCAGCTGTGCCTCTGCAGCCCATGGAGGGCATGGGATGCAGAGATCCACCTGCAGCCCCCGGAGGAGCCCACACCAGAGCAGGGAGATGCCTGAAGGAGGCTGTGAGCCTGGGGGAAGCCCATGTTGGAGCAGGATCCGTGGGTCCATGGAGAGAGGTTTCCTGGTAGGACTTGTGACCCTGTGAGGGACCCAGGCTGGAGCAGGCTGTGCCTGAAGGACTGCACTCCTTGAAAACAGACCCACGCTGGAGTAGTTAGTGAAGAACTGTTGCCTGTGGGATGGACTCACGTTGGAGAAGTTCATGGAGAACTGTCTCCCATGGGAGGGACCCCACGCTGGAGCAGGAGAAGGACTCTGACTCTGCTCCCTGAGAAGTGGCAGAAACATCCTATGATGAATTGACCATAACTCCCATTCCCATCTCCCTGAGCTGCTGGGGGAGGAGGTAGAGCTGGGAAGGAGGGAGGGGTGCAGAGAAGGTGATTTTTTTTTTAGGTCTTATTTTACTTCTTACCATCCTGCTCTGATTTTGTTAGTAATGAATCCAATTAATAACTCTAATTCAAGCCTTTTTAGCCCATGATGGTATTTGATGAGTGATCTCTCCTGGTCCTTATCTTAACCCATGAACCCTTTGTTATGTTTTCTCTCCCCTGTCCCGCTGTTGAAGGGAGTGCCTGAGTGGCTTTGGTGGGTGCCTGGCATCCAGCCAGCATCAACCCACTACAAGTTTCCATCAAGCAATGCCCAAAATATGTTTAAAACAAAGATTCTAAAACCTCTTCAGTAAGTTATGAGCGAACTGTTTTAATGAATGTATTTTAGAGAGAGCGTAGTGGAGTCCTGATGAACAGACAGGCGCCGTGGGGAATCTGATGGTTTATTTATTTCTGTGTGACTCGGGGCACCTCGGTGTGTGCTGAGCAGCTCCCCAAAGCCTCACAGTCTGGGGATTAGGGATGCAGATCAGATCTCCCTTCAGTTTGTCCAGCCCAGACACCTGACCTGGCTCCTCTTCAGGTGATGGTTACATGAACCTGGAATTAGCTGAAGTATCTGTAGGTTGCAGGTACAAGAGAAGCACAGCTGGCTGTTTTGATTTGTATATGTTTATGTAAATGCCTCATAAAATATCCCCCATTGGGACAAGCCAAAGTCACGCATCATAAAGATCAGCTCCTGTAATGGCTTATTTACAACTGCATTTGCCAAGGTAGTGAAAAAAAATATGCCTGTGTTTATAGGAAATTAATTTCTGCCCCTTCAGTGATCAGCCCTGAGCAAGCAAAAGACCTGAATTATCCCAGTTGCTTCACTCTAGCAGAGAACTGTTCTTTGGAGCCTCCTGCAGTGTAATCTGCTGGGGATGTTTAATCAGAAAACCTTAAAGCAGCAAGGTCCCAATCCAGCCAACTCAGTGCTCCTGCAGCACGCAGTCCTTCTTCAGCAAAGCACTAAATCACACCTTAATTTTACACCTGTGCAAGACCCACATACCAGGCTGGGTCGAGGAAGGTGTGTAGGGCTTTTGCTGAGAGAGAACGGATTTTTGCCTTGGGCTTGAATTAGCACACAGAGAATGAAATGCCTTATAAGGCAGATCAGCAAGGTTATTTAAAACATAAAACAACCCAAGCATGACAGGTCCCACCAAGGGAGGGACAGTTCTTAGTGCCAGTAGATGGTGCTCTGCCAGCTCCCTGTGTGGGTGAATCCACACTCATGCCCGATTTACGCAGCACCCCAAAATTCTCACGGCTTAGTGCTCCTCCCATGGCAAAGGAGGCTGTGTCTTTGCTGGGAGTGAACCTTGAACACCTCTCTGGGGATGTTCTGCAGAAAGCAGTTGGATTTTGTAAGACTATTGAGGTAAGTCTTGCCCTTCGGGTAAGATTTTTGTACCAAGAATGTAAATCCTGAAATGCTGTGGGTAAACCAAACATGAACTATTTAACTCTGCAGGACTTCTCAAGAATTAAGAAAGAGTAGGTGGAAATCTTGTTCAAACTGAAGCCAGCTGGAAATTTGTCTATAATTCATTAATCATAGGTTTTGTCCTGAAATCTGTTGTAAGATAAGATTGACACTTTTTTTTTTTTGCTATATTTTAAAGATTCTGGCAGAGTGGATGGTGGTGTTGCTGCCCTGGGCAGATCCACCTTCAGGACAAACACTGCTCCTGCCCCAGCTAACAGCCCTGCTCCCCAGCCAAGATGCTCCCTCACAATTTGGTGCCATCAGAGGCTCCTCTGCAGCTGGGCTGCCCTGGAGCAGGGGTTGAGCGAGTGAGATGTGTGACAACAGAAGGCAAATCCCTGTGCAGTGGCTGCCGATTGAAGCATGGCTTGCATCTGTCCTTTTGTAGCCAAAGATTAATCCCATGAGAGCTAAAGAGCAGCAGATATGGGCAGATGTTCAAATTAAGTGTTTTGTCTATATGTATCACCCCACCCTGTGTGTTGAGTCTAGCCCTGGCTGAGGCCTGTCGATGAAAGAGAAGTCTGTTTTCTTGCATGTCCCCCAATTTTAAATTGAGAAGTTTCCCTGACAAAGTGATGCATAGTTATGGGCTCAGTAAATGGTAGAGTGATTTATGGCTTACCCACTGTAAATCAATAAAAAGAATCACAGACATTGACAGCACGTTCACAGCCCATTTCTTTAAATGGAAGGCGCTTTTCTATCCTTCCCATTTCAGACTGGTTGGCCCACGGGGAGGTTCCTGCCACTAACAAGTGCTAAGAGAGTCTTTATAAAGCTTGTAAAACCTACATCTTATATAATACTTCTCCTTATATGCCCTTTCTTGCTGTATCATCATTTCCAGTCATAGAAAGTCCTGGGAGCAGCAGGGGAGATGCAACAGATGAGGGAATTTCCCCTGGGCAGGAAGCTGTGGGGCTGCCGAGGAGCTTTGTGTGCTGCAGGCTGGGTTTTGAAGGGAAGGAGGGTCCCATGGAGTGAGCCTCATGCTCTACCCTCCGTCAGGAGTGTGGGGGTGCCAGCCAAGCACCATTGCCTTTATTTACATATAGATACCAGTCCTGGAACGTGTTTAACTGCTCTGTTGAAATGGGCCATAAATGGGCCATAAAAGTCAGCCATTTAAGTCTGGAGAAGCATTAAGAGACTCTGCAGTGGTGGATGGGTTATAAATAGTCCACGGCCCAGCCAGCTTCCACAAATGCTGGGGTCCTGGCTGCTCTGAAAGGCCCCTCTCCAAATTCCTGTTGTCTGCCCTTTTCTGGGGCAGCCATGTAACAACACAGGACAATTGCACAGGGTTTCTCCAGCCAAGCTCCTAAAGCTTGTCTACGCTCTAAGCAGCAGCGGTCAGCAGCTTGGTAAAAGTAACAGGCTAAAACGTAATGTCTTTTCGAAATTCAGATTTTTTTATTAAAGCTTCCACTTGCCTTCAAAGACAACAGGTATTACAGGTGTGCTTATCCCTTGGAACACAGCCTGTGCTTAGACATTCTTTGGGTAAGCTGGAGACTTCCCAGAGGGTGCTGGTTTCAACACCAGAAGGTAACTAAACTCCAAATAAGCCACCCCTTTTCCCCTGCCCCTTCTGGGAAGGGAGGGACAAAAAAGGATAGACTATAGGTTGAAACAACAATTTACTTGAAGCACAAAGCAATGGAATAAGACACACACAATAACAACAGCAGTATTAATAGCAAGAGGATACAAAAAAGAGAAGGTGTTTTACCCACAAAAGGTGTTCACCACCAGGAACAGAAGCAACCACAACGCTCCTCAAAGATTGCACCCGTGTGGTCTCCAGACAAAGGTGATGTGGCAGGGGAGCTCCTGTGGCTGATTTCACACCCTGAAGCCCGAAAACAACAGTAATCAGGGACAAACCAGCCCTGGAAGTTGGGTCGTCCACGTCGGGGTTGTGCAGCCGCTCCCTGGGCTCAGCTCGCCGCGATTCCTCGTGCTGACGAGTTTCTTATGGGTTGTCAAAGGTTGAGGTCGTTGGTGTTTTGTGAACGAAGTTTTATTCTATGGTTAAGTCTATAATAAAGTTCGTGAGTTAAAGCCCAGAGTTACAGTAAAGTCTAGTTTCTTAAGTGTTGGCTGTAGTAGTAGTAGTGGTAGTAGTGAAGTATAGCAGTAGCAGTAATAGTATAAGATGAAAAATGTGTGGTGGACTTGAATCCCCAAAAATTAACACATTATAGTTTTTAATTATTCAATTAGAAAGTAACATGACTTGTAACACTACTTTTGTTGATTTATCCAGGCCAAGTTTTGATTTACAATGGTGGTCGTAATTTTTACCTAAAATATACACAGAATGGATTAATCTGTTCTATTTAGGAATGGTAAATTGTTCTAGTTTTTGTTTTAGTTTTGTCTAAAGTAGACTTAATTTTATCAAAGGCGAGGTACTGTAATTAGGTCTAAGGATTCTTGTTTAATGTAGTTTCTTTCTTATTCTTAAGGTACCTAAAATGTACTTCAGTTTTCTCAGAGTTATAACTTACTCTCAGTTCATGCCTCTGTGACTTGATATATTTTTCCTCCTCCACATTTTTTTGGTACCGAGGCCTGGATGTAGCAGAGTTAAGGGGAATTGTTGGAATGCAGGCTCCTGCTGGATTCCAACAACCCACCGCTCTCTGCCGCTCTGGGAAATGGCATTCCTGCCAGCCGGCCCCGCACTGCCCAGCCCCGCTGGCTCAGCTGTGCCCCAGAGCTGTCCCTTTCAGAGCCACGGGCCCATCTGTGGTCACGCTCTGGAGGAAAAAGGAGGAGGGGGAATCAGCGGGTGGCAGAGGGACTGACTCCGCAGGGGCGATGGCAGCAGTTCCTCTGCTGGAGCGAGCGGGGCAGGAACATGCGCTTCCCGTTTTCCCTGCCCAAACCTCACCCCCAGCGATGATGTGGGTGGTGTGGAATGAACAACTTGGCCACACTGGCCTGGTACCGAACTGCACCACCCTTCTCTGCAACCAGGACACTCAGGCCACAACTGAAATTTGAGCAGCTTGAGGAAATTTAGTGTCTCCCTTGTTTCTTTTGATGAGAGAACAGGATACAGGCTTTGCATGATGGGCATTATCCATTGGATTGCAGGCCCACACACTGCAACCACCACCTCTTTCTTGTGTGCAAAAGTAAATGAAAAATCAGCTGTGATTCTAATTACTCTATGCTAATTGGGCTGCATTCAGGCTTCATTGATGATGCTATTATGCTGCAAGAAAACAAGGGCAGCATATGTACTTACCTTGCTCTACTTATCCTATGATTATTCTCTGTTAGTACAGAAACATCCTGAGTTATCAGCCTGCACACAAATTAGCCCATGCAATGGACCGCTGGAAGTTCAGCCCTGGAGCACATTCACTCTCTTTTTTGGCACCAAATGCAGTATCAGGGATGCCACAGCAGCTCGAAGCTCTTTTATCTTGTATTGGGCTTAGCTTGTAACACCATTTGCAGTCTTGTGTTTCCTCACAAGAAAATCCTTTTGCATTCCCACTCAATCCATCCTGATGTCCTAATCTGATGGGATCTCCAGTGCAGAGTTTCGCCATGGCCTCTGGGAATCGTGCTGCCAGGGGAAGCATCACCCTGTGCCCAGCAGTGCTCCTGTGCCCGTGCCTACCAATCAGCTCTAGCTCTTGGTAAGGGGGAGGAGGGCATTCTGTGCTGGATTGCTCCCTGCTGCTTTGGTAACATGAGCAGAACCTGTTTTCTACTGTAAACTGGACTGAGACATTTGCATATTGTTTTTTGCAGTAGTATCTAATACGCCGAGAGCTGCTGGAGTCATTACAAAATCATCAGTGCTCGTTCCAGTGTGATATATTCTGTTTGTCTAGCTGGCTGTTTTCCTACCATATGTATTTATTGAAGCTGGCTGACTATCTTATTCTGTGATGTTTTGCTTATTTATTCAAGAATGAGTTCATCAAAATTCAGCCAAGCTTTCCGTCCTCAACATACAGAGATCTAATCGAGCATTTGAACACACCCATCACAATAGCAACTGAATGCAAAATCCCATGCGATTCAAAAATTGAATGCAAACTTGATAGGAGCAATGAAAAAAGTCTGCCTGCCCTCAAATCCATCCTGGGTGTTACTCTGTGAGACTGCAAAATCCTCGAGAAGTAAAGGAGGAAACGGCCTCAAGTTGCACCAGGGGAGGTTTAAATTGGATATTTGGGAAAGTAATAATTTCATGGAAGGGATTGTCGAGCACTAGAACAGGCTGCCCATGGAAATGGGGAAGTCACCATTCCTAGGAGTGTTCAGAATATGTGTAGATATGGCACTTGGGGACACAGTTTAGTGGTGAACATGATGATGGTGCCAGGTTGACAGTTGGATTTCATGACCTTAAAAGTCTTTTCCAACCTTGACAGTTGTATGATTTCTCCCCTTAAGGCACCTGGTAACTCAAACCACGCTCCAGTGGGAATCCCTGGGGAGTTTCTAGCAAGTG
Source organism: Dryoscopus gambensis (assembly GCA_013389985.1). Taxonomy (NCBI): domain Eukaryota; kingdom Metazoa; phylum Chordata; class Aves; order Passeriformes; family Malaconotidae; genus Dryoscopus; species Dryoscopus gambensis. Next base: position 931,901 of record WEIT01024720.1, on the reverse strand, counting down.
TGTGTCTCAGGGCCCATCAATGAGTAAAGTGGTCCTGATGTCATGTTCAATATTGTGGTCCCATCAGGGAGAGTGATTTGTGTTGCATTAAGCAAGACAGGGTTGCTAATATCCACTGAGGTTTACATGGGAAAATTTAAAGCCTATTCCAGTATATTAAATGAGGCTGAAAAGCTTCGATCAATAATTTCCCTTGTATGAAAAACAAGAGATGAAAATGATGGTAGATTGATTCAAAATACTTAATGCCAGATACCAGCTGATGGAAGTACCTTGTAAATAGCATTTTGTACAGTTGCCAGTGAATTAGTCTAAATTGTGAGGGTGATTGAAATGTGTTTTATAATGTTCATGTCCAGTTTAGTGGCCATTTACAAAATTTAGAAGAATATGAAATCCCCAAAGAGTAAGTGAGCAGCCAGCAAAACCCAGAGTAGCAAGCAGTGGTAGCTTGCAAATGAGATCTTGGAGTAGTTTATTAGACAAAAAAGCCAGAGTTCTTTACAACCAAGAAGAATCAGTGCTAGTAGTGTTTTAAATTTTAAAATATGTTTTCTAAGTACTTCCTTTTTCATCAACCCTCTATTTTACATGGAGATTATGATCTTTGATGTGAAAAGTGAACTGGATGTGGTTTCTAGAGTTAATTTGGTAATAAAAGAACACTTCCTTCTCTGAACAACCTTACGTTTGACGGGGGCGGTTTGTGTAGGAGTATTTTGTATCTCATCACCCTGATTTCTGCAGGGTATTAGGAGAATTTTGTTGCTTCCCTGGCTCACTGGGGTAGATGGTGTGATGACTCCTGGGGACAGCCCATGATCCCAGCTAGAAGAGGATACCCAGAGAGACCTCAGGACTGGGACCAATCACATCGTCCCTCACAGCCTGTCTCTCCTGTGTTTACAGAAGAGCCCTGCAGCCTTCCTCCCCTTTCTCAAAAGTTTTTCTGGTTCCCTCTTGCTCTGTGAGCTGTCCCAGGGCTCTTCCCACCAGTGCTTGGGAAGGCTGCAGCGTGGGTCTGCTCCATGTCCTGAGAGATAACAGGCCACTGGGCAAACCAGCAGCAGATCCAGAAAGATCCATCCGTGTTGCATCCCTGGGAGCTTGGCTTTCATTTAGAAGCAGCAGTGAGCACCAATTTTGACTTGCGTGCTCTTGTGTGGGTACAGTCACTAGGGAAAGGGCTCTGCACTCTGCAAATTTGGGTCCTAACCATTCCAAGAACTTCATTTTGTGTTGATTTTTTTTCTGCTTCAGTGCACTGTGGCACTGCACTGCTGACATTGGAGCTGATTGCTGGCTGAAGCCAAGACTTCCTGCAGACAGATCCCACTCGAGCAGTTCTCTGACAAGTGAGTGACAGCCAGGCTGCCTGCACAGGGGTCACTCACACTCTTTGTCCTCCAGTGAGCCCTGAGGCTTTCTGGGTTTTTTTAATCTTCTTAATGAATTTAGTAGGAAAGTCTCTGCTTCAAAGTAGAAGGCTCTGGGGAGAGCTCATTGCAGCCTTCCCAAGAGGTTTTATTAAAAAAGAGGGATGGTGACTTTTTACACAGCTGATAGTGATAGGACAAGGGAAAATGGTTTCAAAGCAAAACAGGAGAGACTTAAATTGGCTGTTAGGAAGAAGTTCTTCATTGTGAGGGTGGGCAGGCCCTGGCACAGGGTGCCCAGAGCAGCTGTGGCTGCCCCTGGATCCCTGGCAGTGCCCAAGGCCAGGCTGGACGGGGCTTGGAGCAGCCTGGGACAGTGGGAGGTGTCCCTGCCCATGGCAAGGGGTGGAACTGGATGGGCTTTAATGTCCCATCCAAACCATTCTGTCATTCTATGAATGTCTTCTTGGGTGGAGCTGGCATTTATAATAAAGCATTTTAGGTGCACTGACACCTTCCTGCTCCACGATCATATAACCAGGAGGAAAAAGACAGTGTGCAGCTTCTGGTGCTATAAAAGAATGGCTAATGATGAGTTTTGTCCTTTACTTTAGGGTGTTTTATTGGAATAGGAAGAAAATGCACCAAGGAGGGGCTGTGGAGTGCCCACAGGGTGCTGCTGATCACCAGTGCCAAAAGAAAAGTGCTAAAAAAGTAATATCTGCTCATCAGTAACAGGAAAACAGCTTTTTTTCCTGGTGATTCAGTCCACTAATTAGTTTCCAGTACTCAGTCCACAGGATTTTTGCAGGAAATAGGTCTTTCTATTTATAAAGTGTTGTTCTATCAAGTCACAATTTTTAATTTGTGGCCTTGAGGATTTTCATTTCCTCCTTGTGAGGTGCATTTTAACTAAACCGTGTTCCATCAGCACTGTACAAGGTGCTGCCAAAACTGTTCTTGGTGCCTCAGCCTAGGCCTTAGTGGGGAGGAGGGAAGCTGGAACAGGGCTGAGACCTCTTCTTAGAAATGACCAGGAGAAGTGACCTTTCCTCACTTTTTGGCTCTTCTGTCTGCCCTTGGGGCCCGCTGGGCTGACCTCTGTGGCCAGGACTTGCTGTGGTGGCTTTCCCTCAGTTCCTGTGCAATGTGCAATCAGGAAAATCCATACAACCCAAAGAACTGGCTGGCTCTCCACAGCTAATCGTAGAGTCACAGGATACCTTGGGTTGGAAGGGACCCACAGGGATCATCAAAGTCCAGCTTCTGGCCCTGCACAAAATGGGGTTTGGAATCCGGATCTATATTGTAAATCCTTTCCAGGTTTGGGCTCCTGCAAGCTTTTTTATCCAGTGTTGATGGTGTACGTACAAAATTTCAGAGGATATTTCTTAAAAGATCTCATTTTGGCTTAAAAAACACAGTCAGGTTCTGCGTCATTCCTCCATATGTTCTTTCTTGATACAAGAAACTTGTGATGAAAGTGAAGAGACTTGCATTTTTTCTCTGGCACTGCTTGCTGTGTTTCAAAATCAGGTTCGGTATTTGCACACTCAAAATAGGCTTTTTCTGTTCATTCATACTTTTTCTTGGAGGTTATTAAGGGTAGTAAGGGATAGTGCAATGCCTTTCTGGAAGCTAGGTGCACTGTAGGAGCTTTTGAAATGCTTGTTAATGTTTCTACACGTTACTTGCCGAGGAGAAGCAGCTGAGGATTAATGTGCATTACTTGGGGAATCTGCCTGGCTGAACACATTTAATTCACAGAATCACAGAGGGGTTTGGGTTGGGAGGGACCTTACAGCCTGTCTTGTCCCACCACCTGCCACGGGGACACCTTCCACTATCCCAGGTGACTCCAAGCCCCACCCAGCCTGGCCTTGGACGCTTCCAGGGATCCAGGGGCAGCCCCAGCTTCTCTGGGAAACAAGAGAAGTCCTTCAAGTCCTGAAGGCTGAGCCACATCCTTGGTATTTCCCAGGACTCAGGATGCTGATTTAGAGTTTTCTGAAGCCACTTGCCCAGAAATGGAAGTCTTGATGTAAATCTTCCTGGCTCTGGCCTTGAAGGGGACCAGCAGAGCACTGCTGGCTCAGCAGGCATTGGGATGGTGAATGTTGCTGTTGCTCCGCTTGCAGAGCCTGGCAGTGCCTTTGGAAATAAAATCCCCATGTGAGTTTACAAATGGAGCAGTGAGTGTGCACCAGGAGAAATGCAAGAGGGGGTTTCCACAGGCATCAAGTGGTGACCTTTTGAAAGGTGATGGGTGCTCAAGAGGATGGGTGTGAAGGAGCCGGGGTCTTGTCAGTGGTGCTTAGCAGTGGCACAGGAGGAAACGGGCAGGAACTGATGCCCAGGAAGTTCCACATGATTATGAAGAAGAACTTCTTCCCTGGGCAGTGCCCAGCCCTGAGCAGGCTGCCCAGGGAGGGGCTGGAGTCTTCCTCACTGGAGGTATTCCAGAGCCCTCTGGACAATCCTGTGCCCTGTACTCTGGGATGGCCCTCCTGGAGCAGGGGGATGGGACCAGATGATCCCCTTGGTCCCTTTCAACCTGACCCATCCTGTGATGCTGTGAATGTCTGGCACTGGTTCCCGTATTTCCCAGGAAAGACATGGCTAACTGCAGATGTTACTGTTGTGGAGGAAGCGGGGCAGAAGCAGGAGGAATTACAGATATGCTTCATTGCCATTGCTCCAAACAGCAAACAAATAAGCACTAATCAGTAAATAAGCCCATACCATTTCCCCCAGACACTGTCCTCAGATGGCCTGTTTGTGCTAATCCTCCTCAGCACTGCATCACATGCGAGGCAAAACCCCCCCCAAACCTCCGAGCTGAGAGATTTTAAACTTACACTGCCTGTGAGCAAACTCCCCCCAAGGCTGGTTTGTAGCTTGTACCAAACAACCCCAGCTCTGGGCTGGATGCTGAGGCTGCGGCTGCGTTTCGAATCTGCTGCTAATTCATAAACATCACAAGCAGTTAATTTCAGCTGAACCCCTTGATTTAATTACACTCTTGTATACAATGGGGACCTTGTGTTTTCCTATATGTAATGAATATTAAGCTGATAGCCCTGTAATTTCCTGTGCCAGGCTTGCTCTCATTTTTTGCATATTGATACCACATTTGGTTTGTTATTTTCCAATTTTCCAGTCTTCTAGACTTGTGCTCAGCGAGTTCTCCATAGTAATTGCTGTTGGCACACACATTTCCTTCCTCAAATCTGCTCTAACACACTGCAACGAATTTTGTCTCATCCTAGAGATTTGCTTGGGTTTCAATTTCTCTTATTTATTCATTGTCTTGAACTCGGCAGCCCTGGAATGATGCAGGACTCTGGAAATAATTTCATATTCCACAGTTTTAATTTCCTCCTTTATCCTAGGCATCCCCCCTTCCCCTCCACGTGTGTGTTTGGATGGTTTTTATCTGACCCTGTGACTTTCTGGTGTTCATAAGCCACTTTCCAGGGCTGCTTCCTCAGAAACTCCTATCCAAATCTGAACACTAAAATGGATTTAAATGTGGCAGCACCAAAAATAATGCTGATATTTACTCGCTTTTCCTGGCCTCTTGGTGTGTTTGGTGTTTGTCCAGCTTTTTCTTTCTGTCTTTGAGATGCTCATCTGGGTGTGCCCTACTTTGCCTTTAGAGGTGAATAAACCTCTCTTTTTGGTGAGATTTGGGCATTGGAAGGGGTGTGGGATGAGGGCAATGTGCTTGGGGCAACATGTGGGGCTGCTTTTGTAGGACTTGAGTGGAATTAAACCAAAAAAGGAGTGGACAACTTATTTGGGCTTTTATTTGGACTAGAAAACAGACCTTGCTAAAGTGTTAATCATGTAAGATGTGTCAGCTGAGCATCTATAAAAGCCAAGCCCAGGCTGCTGCACTGGAGTGCTGGGGAGAAATGCTTGGCCCTGGGAGGGAGAGTGCTTGATGCCTTTGACTGTCACTGTTCTGAGAAATTAAGCAACTCAGGAAGAAAAAGGAAAAAAAAGGAGACAAAAAGAAGCGGGGGAGAAAAGAAACACATTAACTGAATTGTCTCCATTTCCCAAGGTTCTGTGTGAAAATCAGCCTTCTGAAATGTGCCCTAAGGAGGGCACCCACTTCCTGAAGTCCTTGGGCTTATGGTTTGTGTTCAAAAAATAGTCAACTGGGCTGTTCCCGTGGAAGTGCCAGGCAGGCTGTGCCCACTGCTGGGGCCTCTGGCTTCTCAGGCTTTTGGGCCCTTTTCCACCTCTCAGCTGCTCGTGACATTCATGTCCTGAAGAAACAGGTACACCCTGGCACCCCTCAGATGGCCACAGGACAAGGCGAGGTGCTTTTCTGCTGTGAGTTCATGGCACTGTTTCCCAATCTGGATATAATTTCCCTGGCTGCAAAAGGAAAGCCAGATGCCCTCTCTGTATTTCTTTGTGATTTCTTTCCAAGAATATTTACTGGGACGAGTATTCCCATGGTGAATAATCATCTTTGCTAGAACAAGCAAGAAGAAGAGATGTGCCCAAATCCCAAACCTGGCCTTCACCCATCACACCCTTGACTGTACTGCTGGCAGGGAGGGGGGAACCTGCTGTGCTTAGCCCAGGTAAGTACCTACCATTTCTATAAATATATACCAGTCTTCCTGACTGATTCTTTTAATGTGAAGTTGTATGAAGGCCAGGTTCTTCCTCAGCACTTAGCATATAGTGAGTTCTATTTATATTTTTATGTACATATATGTATATATGTATGTATGTGTGAGTTTTTAATCTCAAATTCTTGTGTTCTCCACCCGTCCCTCAGAGGACTGACCAGTACATTTTAACCAAGTGTTAACCAGTATATTTTAACCAGTCTTATTTTTTACTCTAGCTTCTATTCTTTAAAATCTCTTTCCAGTTTGGTCATCATTGTAGTGCCCACGGGGAGCAGCCAGAGCCTGAGGCAGGGATCAGTGGATGAAGTAGTCACGTGGATGGTGGTGCTGCCATGCCATGTGATGATGCAAATTTTTCTATTTTTGTCAGAAATGAGAGCCTTGGTGAACCAGAGTCTAGATCAAAGATAGAATTCTGCTTATTTTGTCACCTCTTTCTGCAGAGTAACCTACTTCTGGTGCTACCTCATGTTATCACAGGCAACCTGTGCAATTAAGAAACTGAGAGACATCTTTGGATGGGAAACCTGTCAGGTTACTGTCTTTCCCAGTTGACTTTTATTTTCCTTAGTGCTCTTGAGGTCTCTTAGTTCCTTTCAAGAGACAATTCGTACTCGCAGGCTCAGCAATTATTGATGGCTTCCTTTGTCAGACAAGCAGGGTACGTGAGCATGTGTGTACCGCTCACACAGTACATACCACTGGCCTAAATGCATCACTGAACGTCTTAAAATTAGAAGCATAAACAACATTCCTTACTGAAAACTCCATTTCTACAGAGTTAATTGCGCCAACTCCTCATCCACACGTATAAAAAGGGGAAGTAGCCTATTTTTTTTATCTTGCATGACTTATTCCTGCTGAGAGGGCTGGTTGTGGGTATCACAGCAGGGCATCCCAGGCACCATTAGCTGTACAGGTACCTGTGGCAGAGAGTTTTGGGTCAGGAGAGCAGAGATTTTTCTGAGACAGCTTTGTGATAAGGGCATCCCTTGTGTTCTGTAGATTTCTGAGTGTATTTTGAATGGTGGGACTTGCTGGGTCTGGATGATCCTCGCTTGGATTTAGTCTGATACCTCAGAGTTGACTTAATGGTTTGGATTTTACATTTATACAGAGCCCAAATCATCCTCCTGGCTGTAGCTGATTTAAATAATGGCTGTTTCAGGGTGAAACTGTCTCTCCTGCTCTTCCCTTTCTGACAAGAGAGCAGAAAGTGGCTGAGCAAGTGGCACATATGGTTAAAATAGTCTTGGAGCAGGAGCTTCAGAATTATTCATAACAGCTGAGCACGTAATTGTGCATAATGCAGTAGAAACATTTCTCTTCTTGTGATTGAAAGGCATTTGCTTTTGATTGGTGTGCAACTGTTGTACCTGGGAATATCAAGGGGCTGTGAATCTGCAACATTTCAGGCACGAGTGCTTATCAGTCATATCTGAAAACACTGGAGCAAAATGGCCTCGTGACAAACGCAAGCAGGGCCAGTAACGACCTTTACAAGACAGTTTTATAGAGCAGGATAAACAGGAGGGACTGGCTCCTCAGCTGCAGTAAAGCATCCTGTCTGTGCTGCTGCTGCCAGGGAGGAGCTGATGCTCAAGAGATCCAGGGAAATGTCAGGCAGCAGCAGCTGCTTTGAGGCTGTGGTGAGGCTGTGCTGAGCGGGCCCAGCGCTGGTGTGGATGGAGCTGGTGCCATCCATGTCTGGCGAGAAGGGCTTCCTACCAGCAAACCTTTATCTGGAGTCCTTGTGGAGCAGGCAAAGCAGGTGAGCTTGGACACTGACCCAGCAGTGCTGTGTCAGCGGCAGTTTGCATCATCTCAAATCCAGGCCCTGCTCACTTCCTTTAATTCTCCCCCTTTGACAAAATACTGACCAGCAGGCTGGGAATGCCTATTTTGGGGCAGTGGGACAGAAGCATCTGGAAGGGCTGTGGTGTGCACTTGGACACGGTGCTGGTGGACAGGAGACTGTAGATGCAGTGACGCATTCGCTTGTGTACTTTGTCCATCCTCCCAGTACAGAACTTGAGATCTGAGTTGGTGTAAGGGGCAGGTTACCTTGGACTGGGACCAGATTTCAATCACAGAGGAAACCAGGCTTGTACTCAGGCAAGGAGTCCAGTCCTCAGAGCTGCTGACTTGAGACTTTCACCTGTGTGAAATTCACTTTGGAAGAGTAATGTCACCAAAAAGGAAAGCTGGCTGGCTCTCCTAAATTAAGCAATTACTCTTAGACACAGTCCTGTCTGTGAAGTACTTGGAAGTTCATCCTCAGTCTGAGATGGAACGTGGTTTAACAAGGTGTTTCACAAAGTGTAGGTGGATAAATTCCTGGAGCATATCTGTATAAACCCGCTGTAAAGGCTGCACAGAGGTTAAACAGATAGATAACTTCATGGAAGCTGAGTAATCGCACTATTACTCTGTATAATCTTGCTGGAAGGCAAATTTTTCTACAGAGTGATGATAGAGAAGATATTTGTGTATAGTGATTACAGCAGCAGAAATCAATTGCACACAGCAAATAATTTGTTAGCACAGGGATGCACATTATGTCATCAATAAAGGGATTAGTTTGTTGAACTATAATGAGGGCGAGAAGAAAGCAAACTTCATACTGGTGTAACTAGTCCAGTCATAATATTGGCAACAAACACATCAAGTATACATACATCTTTCTGGAGACGGAGTGTGTGAGCTTTCCTTAACACCCACTAGCTCTGTATGTTCTTTGCATCTTCAGTACACACCATAAGCACTCATTAACTTCTTAAAAATAATATTTAGCCTGATTTTAAGGAATATATACAATGACATTGCTACATTTACCATATACAAAGGAAAAAGGCATCACTCTAATGTCACTGCATCTATTAAGATACTTTCTGCCAAGGTAGAGGCAGGGTAATCAATTTCTTTTTTTCTGTTCATTAGGAGCCGTGTGTTGTTGAATTAGATATTCCCAAAGGCAGGCACGGTCCCTTATCCCTTGCTTGGATGGGGCCCCAGCAGTGCTAATCTCAGCTGAGCTCCTCTTGCACAAACCCGACTCCCTCGTGGCACGTACGCTGTGCTCTGACAGTCACAAATCACTGTGGAGGAGAAGCCTCCCCAACACCTGTCAGGTGGGTTGGTTTAATTATCCTCAGTGCAGAGTGGATTTTCCAAGAGTGCTGTTGATGGCACTTGCTCAAGGTCACACGAGGAGAATGGGGCTGCTTGGCTGAGAAGCAAATGCTGGGCTCTGCCTCTTCTCCCAGCCCCTCACAGCTCTACATCCCCTCACTGCTTGTGAGCTGCAGGAGAAAATCCCTCCTTGAGCCCCTCCTAAGGGTGTCTTTAACCACTGTGTGCAGCTCCCTGGTGCAGAGGGGACTGTGGCTCCTTGAGAGGGTGTGATGGGTTCCCTTGGAGAGTCACTTTGGTTTCTCAGCAAGCACTGAGGCCGGGGCCAACTCCAGCGTGACGCTCTGCAGGGAATGATAGCGCTGAAGGCAGAGATTTGTCTTGCTAGAAATCCTGCACATGACGTAGGAGTGAGTCTTTCCTCACCCCAGGTTTGAGGATGAATTTAAAACTGACCACTTTGGAGGAGAGCCAGAAAAGAAAGAGACGCTGAAAAGGCAAATTGGGAATCAGCAGGGGAAAATAATCCCTCCTGATTCCTGCAGGTAGCCAAACTCTACCTGCAAAAATCCCAAAGCGTGGGATTAATGTCTATAAATAAGGTGTAAACAAACTCAGTGGCAGGAGAATGCCTAAATCCTTCAGCCCTCTTGCAAATCAAACCTGTTCTCGAAGGATTCAATTATTTCTGACATCCCACCTTAGCTAGGGATTAACTGACGCCAGAGATCAGGAAACCCATTATACTGGGATCTGTTCATAGACTTCCCAGGCTTGCTTTTTGCTATAAATGGTGTAAGGAAGGGGCATGGGCTGCAGGGTTACCACGAGGACCATCCAGTTTTTATGGTCACCCAACGGTCCCTTTGGATTTTGATGGAGCAGCTGGAGGCAATATTTTCTTGGCCAAGAAAAAAAGGGAGTATGACACATCCTGGCATATATTGGGAGTTGGGAGAGTAGTGAAAAATATCTGATGTTGCCTTGCACTGTGTAGAGAGATTTTCTGCAAGGTGCTTAGTCATGCTCAGGATCTTTCTCTACAAGAGAACTGGAGAGGGATTTTGACAAGGGGTGGAGTGCCAGGACAAGGGGGAATGGCTCCCCACTGCCAGAGGGCAGGGTTAGAGGGGATACTGGGAAGAAATTGTTCCCTGAGAGGGTGCTGAGGCCCTGGCACAGGGTGCCCAGAGCAGCTGTGGCTGCCCCTGGATCCCTGGCAGTGCCCAAGGCCAGGTTGGACGGGGCTGGGAGCAGCCTGGGACAGTGGAAGGAGTCCCTGTCCATGGCAGGGAGTGGAACTAGAGGGGTATTGAGGTCCCTTCCAGCCCAAACCATTCTGTTGTTCTGTGATCAGATAGAAGGTGTTGCTTGGCCCATTTCTGTGGTGGCTGAAGCAAAAAACCCATTTGTCAAGGGTATTTTGCGAACTGTTTTCCTTCCCATATCTTGCACCACAACCCCAGTTGCCATGGGCATGTCAAAACCTGGGGACTATTCCCCCCAGCTGCAGAGTGTGTGACATGGGGCAGAGGCAGGAGAGTGGCTACAGCAAAGTCTCTGACCTAAACAGAAGGAAAGGAAGGGAAAATCACATCGGAATTATTACTGAAAACAGGACCACATGTAAATTGTAGCTCTGCTGGCGTATTCTGGGGAGCTTCCAGCCATTTAATTGGTTAAGACAGATATATAGCAGTATCACTATCTGCTAGGGACCCACATAAATCATCAGGGATGGTTTCTGTTGCCATTACATGTGGCCAGGCCTGGTGGCCTGAGTGCTACAGAAAGGAAGCAAAATACAACTCATCCTGTCAAGAGCTGCTCTGTGTTGTAATTGCAGTATCTGTAAGGAATGCCAGGGTTGGATTATTGGAGATGTCAGAAACAAAATGGGAGAGATTAAATGGCCACAAAGAGCAGCAAAATGAGGAGGTAATTGCACTTCATACGAGTGCAAAGATAACACAGGGAATGTAGATCTTGACCAGGGTTGTGTGGAGCTGAGAGTGCCCGTGGTGTGCCGCTGGTCTCCGAGTGCTCTCCTGGGAGCACCTGGGGTGAGCCTGGAGCAGCTGCTGAGCTCACTGAGGCAAACACCCTGTCCCTCCTGCAAGAGGTGGCACAGAACAACGGTGAGCTCTGCTGCATCGTTAATGCACTTCAGCAGCAGCCTTTGGATTGAAGGAATCAGCTCCCTGCTGAGTACAAACGCAGGGAAGACACACAGGTGAGTCCGGGCAGGCAGAGCACCTCCAAGCTTAGTGGCAAGTGAGGTGCCTGGTGTGCCCCCTGCACCTCACATGGGGCCGGCCCTGGGTGTGCCTGCCACCTTCCCCAGCCCTGGGTGTGCCTGCCACCTTCCCCAGCCCTGAGGCTGCCTGCCACCTTCCCCAGCCCTGGGGCTGCCTGCCACCTTCCCCAGCCCTGGCCCAGCCTGCCACCTTCCCCAGCCCTGGGTGTGCCTGCCACCTTCTCCAGCCCTGAGGCTGCCTGCCACCTTCCCCAGCCCTGGGGCTGCCTGCCCCCTTCCCCAGCCCTGGGTGTGCCTGCCCCCTTCCCCAGCCCTGGGGCTGCCTGCCACCCTCACCAGCCCTGGGGCTGCCTGCCACCTTCCCCAGCCCTGGGGCTGCCTGCCCCCTTCCCCAGCCCTGGGGCTGCCTGCCCCCTTCACCAGCCCTAGGCCTGCCTGCCACCCTCACCAGCCCTGGGGCTGCCTGCCACCTTCCCCAGCCTCTCAGTGGCTGCCATGGGTGAGTCAGCCTGAGCTAACCTGCGTGCAGTAGGAAGCCATGGGATCTTTGAGGAGAGAAGCCAAACATGAGCACTTTGCTTTCTTGCAGGTGCCAGCTTCATCCTGAAATGGTCCTCAGGCAGTGGGAGAGCTCTGCTGGCTCTCGTTCATCTGTGGGTTCTTCCACTTCCTGAAGGCCTCTTTCTGCAGAAAGGCTCCTGAGTGCTGCTCTGCCCATCCCAGTTGTATTTGTTTTCTCCCTGCTCCCGTTTTCTTCATGGCACTTAGCTGCTGCCTGGCCATATCTTGCCATCTCCATATTGCCAAGCCAAAAATGGCCTTCAGTGTCTCACTTCTCATGGAACACTGGGGGAGGAGTTGGAGTGGAGCTAATGGCCATTTCTAGCATCCCTACATCTTCCTCTTCTCTCAACATTTACAGGACATATTTTATTTCCCTGGAGCGAGGAGATCTGCATAGCTTTTTTACACATAGAGGAGGCTGTGCACTGCCTTTCTGTGCCCTTACCAAATGTAATCTGGGGGGATTTTTCCCAAGAAGCTTCATGTTTGATAGAGGAATAATGTGTCACACCAGTGAGGTTGTTTACTGGCAGTTAATTGGAATCTGTGTGGGTCCAGTGACTAACTTTTTATGGTGTCTGTTTTCCTGCTAACCCAAATTCAGGATACCTCCCCTGGCATAAGTGGAATGGGCTATTGGAGGATCTAGTCCAATTAGTCTAAGTGGCATGGGCTCTCCTTTGCATCACTCTTCAAATCCTGTAGAGCTGAGCTTTGCAGGAGGGAGGGAATTTGGCCACATGCCTGTCATGTGGTGCCAATTTGGATGAATTGATGTTTGATATACGTAGGTAGCACCATCAAGTCAACTCAAGTGGACAAAGGTTAAGTGTGCACTGCAGGCAATTATCCATTAGTATAAAAGCTCCTTAGGATAATATTTGTACATTGAAATGCCACAAAAACTGGACATGATTATAGCTTTTGCAGCACTGTATAATTCATACATTAGAGCTCTGCTTTGCATGTTTATTATTTCAGAAATAAGGGAACCCATTTTTGTCAGGAAATGCGACATGTGAAATGCAGTGGGTGTTAAGTGAAGCAGCAATATCCAGTGCTTGCTGTAAACCTTTTCCTGCCTTTATAAATGTCCTGGCATGTTTGATGGAAGAAAGTCCCTGAAATGGTAACCCTGAGATGTCCAGTTGGTAGAAATCTCTGCAGCTCACATGGAGCTGTGGAATTGTGTCCCTGTAAGAGGCAGGGACAGAGCTCCCCTGCACTGCTGGGAGAGCAGGATTTCTCCTGCAGTCTCTGCTGTCAGGCTTCAGTGACTTCCCTGTCAGTTGTGTCTATGGTACCTGGAAAATCCAATTTGCAGTTGAAGGGATTAATAACTGGCTATTATCAGGCATTACCTGAGAAAACAAGTCTGTCTTGTTTGTATGAAACAAGTGGTTCTCTGGCATCAGTGTGCTTGGTGCTTGCGAAATTCTTCCCGAGGATTCTCTGGTGCTTGTGGTCAAAATGTTTTTTTCATCAGAGGCAGTAATTTGGGACATACCCACCTAGAAGGTTACATGTTCAGGTGCTCCACACCTTCAGAAACTTTGAGTCTTTGGGACTTCAACCTCTACCTCCAATTTCCTTGAAATTGACAGGTTTTTTTACAATATCACGATGATACTGTAAAGGTTCATCCTCATCCTATGCCTTGATCCATGGACAAATTGGGGGAAATTAATTTTTTAAATGTATGCTTTCCCTGATCCACCGTAGAGCTGTGGTCTGTGGCTGGCTGATTTACCTTCATGTGATTGTGTCCCAGTTGCCTTAAGAACCACTGTTAAAGCATTTTAATAATCACAACAGCCCAGGAGCTCCAGCTTTGTGGGTAAGGAAGCCAAAAACCACATTGGACCATCTGGGACCCCATGTGTGGAACCCCTGTGCTCTGGTGCAGCTATGGAGACTGTTGGCATCTCAGGTGGGATTCACCTCCTCTAATCTACAAGTCTGATCTTCATATTTCTCATTAAAGTTCAGTTCCTGAAGTTATCTTAGCACATCAGAATATCAGATTTCAGTTTTTCCTGTGAAAGTAGTAATTTGCATTAAAAAGTTGCAAGCAATAAATCCTAAATGTTAGGAAACACTGGGAACATGCAGTAATTCTGGGAATGAGATTTTAAATTGTGTCTGCTCTTCAAACCAGTTTCATGACTGTTGGGGACTGTGGTGTTTGGTGAGGGTGTAGTGAGAAATTTTGGATGCTGAGAAAAATTTTCACTGCTCTGGGAGTATAAAAAATGATGCCGTGTGAGAATTAGTTTTTCCAGGCTCTAATAGCTGTCACAGTGTTTACTGGTCGATCTATGATCCTTCCATCATCTTTGGAAAGTTAAGGACCCTGATAAAATATCCATTAAAGTCAGAGTTGTTTTGTACACCTCCCCAGGCACTGGATGAGATCCAGCCTAAATACCCAATCTACATTTTCATGAGTCATTGCAGGAGCAGGGCACACACCAGCACAGGTATAACTGCCAGTTTCAGTGGGAATTTCTCTGCCTCCACTCTGACTCCAGCCCGGCCAATCTACATTTCCATTATGGACAAGGCTGATCTTATATTCCTATGGCACATTGCTCAAAATATGTGGACACAGAGTGGTCATAAACCATTTTCCAATGACTCAAGCCCTAATATTAAAGCAGGTATGGTTCATGCATCTGCTCTCTTGTACATCTGCTGGTGCTTCCACACAGCCTGCATGAGGAGCAGGAAAGACACAGAAACATCTGTTTGGAGTTTTAAGCAGCTTGTTAGATGAATTCAGCACCTGGGTTTCCTGCAGTGAGTCAGCTCTCCTCTCCTCAGTACGGATGAGAGATGGAGAAACACAACACTCCTTGGGATCCCTGCTCTCCTGGCTCGTGGTGGATTGCTTGAGGTAATTCCTGCTGCTGCGAGTGGGAACTGCCTGTGCCAAACTCCCAAAAGTAAACATGGGAATAGCATTCTGAGGGGGGAGAGTTGCTAAATCTGCTGAATCCTCCAAGTAATCTGCAGAGGAACTGTTTACATGGGTATGGAGTGACAGGGCAAGGGGGAATGGCCTCAAACTGACAGAGAGTGGGTTTAGATGATTAGGAAAAAAATGTTCCCTGGGAGAGTGGGCAGGCCCTGGCACAGGGTGCCCAGAGAAGCTGTGGCTGCCCCTGGATCCCTGGCAGTGCCCAAGGCCAGGCTGGACAGGGCTTGGAGCAACCTGGGACACTGGAAGCTGTCCCTGCCTGTGGCAGGAGGGCAGAAATGATCTTTAAGGTCCTTTCAAACCCAGACCATTCTGTGATTTCTATGATTTGTGTGATTGCTGTGATTTCTGTGATTGTGCTGCTGCTACACACAGGTTGTGGTGTTTCCATCTCACTGCCATCCCAGGTAATTCCTTGGCAGTACCCGCTACTGTGCAGTGGTTCTGAAAAAATCACTGTGTCTGGTTAGGAAGTCCCAGTTTTCTTTCTATTCCCTTTCTCCCCCTCCCCACAACCAGAAAGGATCTCTCTGGTTTTGGTGACCATTACACAGTGAGATGGAAATCTCATTTTGCTGGGAGCTCCTGGCCAGGCTGTGAAAAAGGGACTGAGCTCTGGAAAGGAGGTGCAGAGCAGCTGCGTGGTGACAAGTTACTTCTGTTTGGTAACCCTCTCTTTCCCCGCCTGTCGTGGGATGACTTTATGATGCTGTATCCCCTATCACCTGCTCTATGCCAGACATGGATCCTGTGCCTTTCTTAGGTCCAGGAGGGGGGGGGCAGAAGCTGAGCAAATTCTTCAGAGCAGTTTTGTGTTCAAGGACACACACACTCCCCTGCGTTCTCAGTGCTGCGGAGCCGAGGAAGCACCTTCCTGCTTTTAGCCAGCTCCTGGCTCTGTTTCTCAGGAGAGAGAGACAGAGAGTTAAAATTCTTTGCTTTTTAGCTAGCCTGCAACTGAGGCAAGAAAGTTTTTTTTCCTTGGGACTGTGGATTTTTCCCTCTTCTTCTGGAACTGTTCAGCAACACCAGCACATCAGAACATCAGCGGGAGGCCCACACCGCAGCCCGGAGGGGCCCACGCCGAACCCCACCCCGGAGAGGGCAGAGCCATCACCTACAAAGAACTCTGAATCTACCCAAGTCTTCTCCACAGTGAGACGTTTTATTATTTAACATTATTCATTCTTTTTTTGGTGCCTGCATGCACCCTGCTTGTTAAATAAATAACTTTTTTTCACTTTCCTCTGAGGAATTTCTTTTCGAACCTCGTGGGGCAGGGGCTGCTGAAATCTGCCTTCTATTAGAGAATACATTCATTTCAGATGTTTTTCCTCCAAATTTGTCTCAAACCAGGACACTGCCTGTATATAAGGTGTCAGACATGAGTCAATATCAAGGGCTAATCTGCCACAGCAAGGAGAATTTCCATTTAAGTAAATTCATTTTTAGCGTACCCAGGGAACCCAGGAGCACATCCCCTCTGCCTGCTTGTGTTCGTGGGCAGAAGGAATGGGCTCATGAGACAAACTGGTTGCAAGAGCATTTTGTTCCTTACAGCTCTAGAATCAGGTTGTGCAAACAGTGTGTTTGTGTCATGACCACAGAAGCAGAGTTGTTTTGGCCGTGCCCAAAGCAGGCTGCACGCCCCTCTAAGGCCAGAGTACAGTATAGGCTGGCTCACGGCCCAGTGCAGAACCCATGGACTCCTCAGGAGCCCCCAGTTTTAATCCTTTATGGCCTGAAGTCCTTGTGTCCCTTTGGGCTCATCCAATCCAAAATTCAGGGAGGAAAAGAGCTGTGATTGTCTGGTGCCTCCCCACCCCGCATGAACAGCACTGGCTGTGGTAACCTGGACATAATATGTTTTGTCTAATGTAGTTACAATCATCACTGAGCTATTTCTCTCTCTTTTCTGAGTGATTTTGATTATTATGTATAACAGCACATGGTCTCCAGTGGATAAAAGCCTCTAATTCTATTTTATCCAACTCAGAGAGCAATCTCAGCAACTGGCTGTTGCCTGTATTATTCAGCAGCAGCTATGGCATGTATTACTGCACATGATATGAAGGACTTTGTAATAAATATTTAGCGTTCCTTTAATCTGTCTGTTCTTGTATCATGTTCTGCAGATAATCCCCTACTCCACCATGTACTATTTAATAATTCTTCTTCTGCCAATCTGCTCCTCTCCCTCATCCAGGCACACAGGCCCACCTGCCCTGGGATGTGCTTTCCACTGGTCTCTCTTCTGAGCAGTCTTCAAAGTCCTGGGTTGCCAGGATTGTGTCCTTAACAGGAAGAACATTTGTTGGATGTGTGGATTTGTGAGTAACAATAAACTGTCTTGTGCTTAGATCCCAGCCTTTTGGCAAACAATAATTATTTTTTTCCTGAGTTTGGCCTTTGGGAGACAACAAGGTCTGGCGGTAGCATGGGATTGGTGATGTTTGTGTTTGCTGCTGGCTCTTTTATATGATCCCAGTTACTTTGTGCCTCTTCTTTCCTCTCAACCATTGCATGGGTGGGTTGGAGCCCTTCAAGGAAGGGACTTTCCTAGGTGGGAACTTGAGCTTGGGGCACCAGGCATCTTTGGAGTGCAGGGACCAAGGGGTTCAGCTCTCCTGTGGGCCTGTCTCCGACATGGCCAGTTTGCAAGGGCTGAGCAGAACTAAGGAGAGCTGGGAGCTGAGGAGTGTTTTGTGGCACGGCCAAGGGGAGAGGGACAAGGCCCTGTGAACACCAGCTGCTCTGAGTCTGCCCCAGCTCCAGAGACCAGTGACAGGACCAGAGGGAAGGGCTGGAGCTGTGTCAGGGGTGGTTTAGGCTGGGTATTAGGGAAGGGTTCTTCTTGCAGAGGGTGCTGGGGCACTGAACAGGCTCCCCAGGGGATGGTCACAGCCCCAAGGCTGCCAGAGCTCAAGAAATGCCCAGACTATGCTCTCGGATACAGGGTGGGATTGTTTGGCCTGTCTTGTGCAGAGCCAGGGGTTAGACTGGATGATCCCTGTGGGTCTCTTCCAACTCAGGATATTCTACAATTCTTTGAAAAGGTGTCTCCAGACCACCACGGTTAACATGCAGCTGAAGTCTGTTAACTGACCTCTTCCCTCTCAGAGTCCCAGTATAACCATCAGCTTTCCAATACCTGTGGCAATGAGATCCAAATTTAAAATAATCCAGGGCTTCTAACTTGATTTTTCCTTGGAGCAAAGACCACGTGAAGAGACAGGTGGTCATACACCAGGACATGCATTTTTCCCCAGCTAGGCCTGACTTGCAAAGTCAGATGTACCCACCTCATGCTTTCTCTGCTACCATAAATTGGGGCTGTTAACCCCCAAGGAACAGAGCACTGGAGATGGGAAGGGGATGTCATGATGAAAAGGACAGTGAAGGGACCCAAAGTGACAAGCAGCGTGTCTGCAATGGTACCCTGCTTCACTGCTTCAAGTTAGCTATACTGCAAGTCATGATTTATTATAACTGTTCTATAAACTCTGCTAATGGAATCATGCCAGTGTTTGTTAAAGCAGGTAATAATGCTGAACCAGAGAAGACATGAAAAGAGTTCTGATCATCTATTAATAGTGTTACAGTCCTATTTTGAAAAGATCCCCAAATTTGTGTGTGGTGGCATTAAACACTAACCTCCTTAAAGAACACTTAGTGCACCTTAGTAGTATCTATTATAGTATATGGGATTTTAATTGCTTTGTTATAAAAGAAAGCAATATTCACCCTTTTATGAATTTTGATTTAATGACTTTAGCACATTCATTATTAGTTCATTATGGTTCTGTGGAATTGAGGCCTCCTGAGTTAAAAGGATGTCCCCACACTAAGCTGGCCTCAATTAAATTGTAATCATACTGTGGTTAATCTCAAGGACTTGCTCTATGAGTGCAGGGGTATGAGAGAGAGAGAGAGGCAGTGGGGGGCACAAGGAAGACACAGGAATGCAAAGAAGCAGAATTTGTGCTGATGGAAAGCAGTTTAAGTCCACCTCTGACAATGTCCTGGGCTAGAATCTGAAATGGCTTCCTTATCTTGACCCATAATATTACCTACTTAAAGCCACAACTAGAACTTCTTGCAATAAATACAATAGTAGTGGTCTTTGGCAATAGACCCCTATTTTTGGAGGTTTGGCCAGTTCCTCCTCAAGTCCTGGAGCCAGCAAAGGTCCATGAGAACAAGATACTGACAGTCCAACAGATATCAATGGGACTGGAGAGCACTGGAGATACATTCTTACACAAACTAATGACTTGCCTGGGACAATTTGTGTGCACATGGGAAGGAAAGGGAAGGCCCTTGCAGAGGAAAATGCCAGTGCTGAAGATGCTGCAGGGAACAGCAGGAGCTGGAGTGGGACAGCAGCACTGTGGGGAAGGACAGCTGCAGCAGCTCTGCCTCTGTGCCCGGGCAGCCAGGCTGGGTGCACAGGAAAGGCCTCTCCTGGTGAGCCTTCCCCTGACGTGCTTGGCCACAGGACCACATGAAGGAAACCAGCAAGCTGGGATCATCTGGAAGAAGATGAGAAATTCAGCTCACGAGTAATTTGGCTGAAATATTCCCTCTTTGATGTTGTGCCATACTGAACAGTATAATAACTCTTCCAGAAGAACACTCCAAACAGAGCTATTTTGGGATTACATTTTTCCTTTAGCTTTTATCCTGTGGTTTTCCTGAATCTTCTTTTTATCTCCCACATTTCACTAAAAAACATCTCAAGCTCTCACCAACTATTTCTGATGTTTCAAGATCCCTTCAAGCTTAGATCCTGGGTATAAGTAAGAGTTCTTGTTAGTAAAGCTGGAGTGATTTGCAATGACTGTTTGAAGGGCTTTATGTTGTATTTTTTTGCTCTACTGTGGAGCCAAATCTGGAATCCACGAGAATGGGGAAAGGCCAGATTCCTGTGTGTTGCAAAGCAAACATTTGTAGTGCTGGGGTCACGGAAGATTTCCACAATAACTTCCCATTTAGAAAGCCAGATCCTCAACAAGTACAGAATTGAGTACAATCTTCAATTTCAGTTCATTAATTGATGTAATTTGAGCTAGAAAAATAGTTAGAAGGAACTAAGCCCTAGAGAAACTAGAATCCTGCTTTCACATAATGTCCTTGTTAATATAAAGCCTGGTGAAAATTGTGAAGAACAGCAATTTTTAGGCTCTAAAAGATGTTTGCCTCTCTAAGAGCAAAAAGTAAATTGTCTAAAAGGTTAGTAATCAAGAACAAGCCTCGCCAGATTTCATGCCATATTGTTTAATTATTATGAACAATAATTACTGTGGGAATATCAATAATGTTGATAATGTCAATATTTCATAAAGTTTTTCTAAATTTCAGGAATAATTGGAAAGTGTTGTGTTTCATGAAGTAACAAAAGCTGTTTGGGGAAAAGGATGTTTTTATGGCAGTGACTTGTGCGTGGAGTTTTACAGCATCTTTTCAGTCTGTAGTTGTCTCCTCATCAGCTCACAGCCACAGTGAGTCTTCTGTTTCCCAAACTTCACCAGTCTCTTTAAATTCCTGTTATATGTTGCTGATGATCAAAGGCCAGGCCAGACCCTTTAGCTTTGCTGAAGGAAACTCCACTCTCAGCAACCCTGACTCTGTACTCAGAGAGCTGGAGAGTTCCCTAAACTGAGGCATATCTGTTTGCCATGAGACTTTACCTCTTTTTAAAAGTTTTCTTATGCCATTTAGGGCATTAGCTTGCAGATGATCTGTTACAAAAGGCCCAGCCACCGAGTTCTTGCACAGAAAATACCCGGCACTGACAAGACAAGGTCCAGGGAGAAAACAGCTTAAGGAATTTCTTCATGACTGTGAAAATACATCCATATTGCTCAGAGGAGCTGGCTCTGGCACCTCTGCAGAGCTCCTGGCAGTGCAGGCTGTAACCTCGGGAGCAATTCAGCAGCAAGCAATGGATGAGAAGTGCTGTGTGATGTAAAACACCTCAGAGAGCAGGAACACAGCAGTTCCTTCCAAGTGCTCTGCTTTAGGGGGTTTGGGGGTAAGTTCAGCCTCTGACATGTGGGACAATCCAAAGAAGATCTCTGCATGTAACTCACTGCAGCTTCTGTGTCAGTGCATAACTTACCATTCACATCAACACAACCTTGTTGTCATTGGCCTGTTTGGGTTCTGATGTAGAGACAGATACCTGCTTCGGAGTACAAGTCTGTTGGGAGTGGCCTGAATATTTCTCTCATTTGTTCAGCTTTTGCATGATGATTCTGTTTCTCTGTCTGTGGTTTCTGAGGTGTCTGTTCAGACTCCCATTGTCTGATACTTCTCCCTGCATGTGCATGTACATATATGACTTATCCTTCTTTTTTCTCCCTGAAAATACTCTTGCGGAACAAATTTGGGCTGCATAAATTCTGGTGGGAAGACACAAAGTTTAAAAAAATCTTCAAGAGAAGTTTCATAAATACTGAAAAGAAGAGACGCATGTGCCATGTGCTGTATGCTTTCCTGATCCAGATGGATACACTACCAAGAAGTCCCACAATGCAGAAGGCAGCAGAGCTGTCTGGTGCTGCCTGGCACCTGGGAATCAAAGTGGAGAGGTGTTTGCAGAGCACAGCTCCCCAGGGCACGCTTCTGATCCAGGGAACAGCCAGACCAGCCCCTTCCCCTCTGCCCGGGCATCCCTGGGAGCTGCAGCCGGGACACGCTGGGCACACGGGCCTGTGGCTGTGCTGGCACCAGGGCTCAGAGCCACAGCTGTGCCCCGCCTTCCAGGCCATGCAGGCTTGCAGGTACTGCATGTCTAGGAACTGATCAGCCTGATCTAGTGGCTGGCATCCCTGCCATGCCACGGGCTTGGAACTAGCTGGTCTTTAAGGGCCCTTCCAACCCACACCATTCTGTGATTCTATGGATCTGTGTGTTCCGTGATTTGTTTTAGTGCAGGCCAGCACCTTCCATGTGCCACTGAGTGATCCCCAAAGGCCTCCAAAGAGAACTCAGTCTCTCCCACTCTCTGTGTGTGGAGAGTAGACACAGAGTGAGCCTCCTGTGTGCAGTGGGCTTAGAGGAACAGGTAGAGAACAGCGTGCTGGTGAGACATGAACACTGTCCAGCACTATCTCTGCTTTTGATTAATTTGCGAAGATGAGTAATTAAATCCCAACAACCTTCCTTCAAAAGATGAAGGAGTCATCTTCATCTTTTGTCTTTCCCTGGGCTTCCCTTCCCAAGTATACACAGACCTGGGTTTTGGTCAGGAGGGGACAGCCTGTAAAGTAATTTCTAGAGAGAGATTGTACTGCCTTTTCCCTCAGTAAGCTTGAGAAAGGTAAAAATTATCGTATTATGGGTGCTTTGGTCATGAAGAGAAAATGATGCTAGATATGAAGAGAAAGAAGTTCCTCTTATCCCCGGGAATTTTTAAGCATTAAATTAATTCCCCTATCTCTTGGTGTGTTAATGGGAAGGCTTTCAGCTCTGTGTTAGGCAGAGGCTTGCATTTGCATTTAGATGGAGCTATTTTAAGGATTGTAGTATATACATAGGGGCCTGTATCCCATTTACAATAGAATCTGTAAGATAAAATTAATATCCAGTAAGTGGTTGTTTTTGCAGTTTTGTTATAATCTGAACCCGTAACTGAAGTGCCATAATCTGACATAATAAATACCAGAGTCATTCACTTGAGAGAGATCTTATCCACCCACAGGAGGAATACACACCTTAACCAGTGAAGTGGGTATTATTTTTCCCCTTTCACAAGATAACGATGCAGTGCTGCATCCAGGGCCATTCCTGACAGTGATACCCAGATGACTTTTCCTTTTGCTTCTGTAAAACAACGTTCTGCCTCAGGAGGAGAAATGTTTTTCCCCCACCACCCAGGAGAGCATAGCAGGGTGGTGGTGGCTGTGAGGGGGACACCGTGCAGGGACTTCAAATCCTGCTGTTTATCTCTGCTTGTCTCTGAGATTGGCTCTCACGGGAATTTCTCACACATGCCGGGGGCTGTGCTGGTCGTTGCTGCTGGGTTTGCAAACTGCTGGTTTCCAGAAACACCTTGAAACTTTGGGTTTGGTAGAACTCTGCCCTCGTGAAATCCCACCCAGAGTACTGCATCCTGGTCTGGGGTCCTCAGCACAAGAGAGAGATGGGCCTGTTGGAGGGGGTCCAGAGGAGGCCATGGAGATGCTCCAAGGACTGGAACCCCTCTGCTCTGGAGCCAGGCTGGGAGAGCTGGGGGTGCTCACCTGGAGAAGAGAAGACTCCACAGAGACCTTAGAGCCTTTCCCAGGGCCTAAAGGGGCTCCAGGAGAGCTGGAAAGGGACTTGGGATGAGGGTCTGGAGTGCCAGGACAGGGGAGAATGGCTTCATAGTGACAGAGGGCAGGGATGGATGGGATATTGGGAAGGAATTGTTCCCTGGGAGGGTGGGCAGGCCCTGGCACAGGGTGCCCAGAGCAGCTGTGGCTGCCCCTGGATCCCTGGCAGTGCCCAAGGCCAGGCTGGATGGGGCTGGGAGCAGCCTGGGACAGTGGGAGGTGTCCCTGCCATGGCAGGGAGATTGGAACTGGATAAGTTTGAGGTCCCCTCCAACCCAAACCATTCTGGGATCCTATGGCTTAGACGAAAGCTCGGTGCTGCTCTGAGATGCTGCCAAGTGAGTCTGTGGCAGGGCGATGTATGAAACCCAGGTTTGGGCTTTCAGCCTGGTTTGCACCACCCTAAACCTGTGATTTCTACGGCAGCTGCTAGCAAGTCTGAAGGAGAGCCCTGGCACGAGTGGAGTAAAGGCTGTGCCTCGTTCCCCTGCCCAGAGAGGACTGAGCAGCCCTGAACTTGCCCTGAATTCATTCTGGTGGCAGGGAGTGAAGTGGTGATGGAAAATCAATGGGGTTTGTTTCAAATCCAATCTGCTTCTACTGACACAAACTGGTCATCAGTAGAAAGACTCTGCATCCAGTGGCAGAGCATGGCCCCAAAATAATCCACCCCTGCAGCTGGAGCCATGCAAACCAATGGGTCATTTGATGGAGCAAGCACCCCAGGTGAGAAATCTGCTCAGGTGCTCCTGAAGAAATCTTCAGAGGGGTGTTTAAATGATTTTTCCTGAAATTGTCCCATTGATCTAAAAGGAAAATTTTGCTGATTGTGCTGCCTCTTTTCTTAGGCAAAACTCAGGCAGATTCACACTGAAGGTGCTGCACCTTGCTGCTCCTTGTCAAAGATGGAAACAGTGATGGTCATTTAAGGTCACTGCCAAGGCTCATAGTAGAGGGATTTTTGTACTTTATAGGGAATTACTAGAAGCTCCTTTTATCTTCATGTAAAAAAATTTGAACAAAAATTTCTTGGGAAGTGGCAGTCCCAACCCCTCTCAACTAAACCCATGTTTCAAATGGATTAAAACACTTTTCTTTAAAAAGCTGAATTGTCTTCTACTGGTGTGACTCTATGTTTCTTAGGCTAAGTTATATCTCATAATGGCTGTGCAAGGAGAATATTTTTAAGGAATTTGCTCCAATATTACATGTTTCTATAATACTGAAAGCTCTTTTGACTTTTCTCTAAAAATGAATTTCAGTTAAAGTTACAAAACTGGTGCAAGAAATTCCCCATACAGCAAGCGAGCATTGCCTCATGGAAAATCCTTGTGGGAAAGATTTGGAGTGCTGTGGGGCTCTGTGCTCTCTCTCACCAGAATTTACTCAGCTGATGGAGAGAAATAAAAATTTATCTCCCAAGAACACATTATCAGCATTCCCAGGAGCTGCACCTGGCAGAGGCCTGCTTGCCAGCTCCCGTTGTTCCTTCTCATGCTGACAGCTATGAGAGAGCTTCTATTTTAGGGAGGAGCAAGCTCTCCTGTTTCCCAGCCCTTCCAGCTGCCCCGTGCCTGCCTGCTGCCTGCTCAGCCCCTGATGAGTGTCTGTGGCCCCAGAGACCAGGTCTGAGATTGAAATTTAGATCAAAAGCCTATTTATTTTTTTTTCAAGTGAATCCCTATCTATTAAGAATTGGACTAGTGAGCAGTAATCCTCAAGTCTTACATGAAAGATCAAATGAATGGATGGGAACAGAAAGATAACAGGGGGAAAGCTTGATTTGGACTAGTTTCCCTAACAAGAATGGAAGAATAGTGAGACTTGTCAATTTGACTTTTACAGAGCAGGT
Organism: Dryoscopus gambensis; assembly: GCA_013389985.1. Classification (NCBI taxonomy): domain Eukaryota; kingdom Metazoa; phylum Chordata; class Aves; order Passeriformes; family Malaconotidae; genus Dryoscopus; species Dryoscopus gambensis. The sequence goes on along the minus strand of WEIT01024720.1, from coordinate 906,767 downwards.
TAATGCCAGATATTTGTTTATCCTTGGAGATTCCTCAAATCCAGCAGATTTCAGCACTGCCTAATGAAAGCTTAGGGAAGAGCAGGAAATGGAGCATGTACAGTTCAGAGGAGGGGAAGATGCAGATGAAAACAAATGCAAAGTCTCTCCCCTTCATGTTTCAAGTGCCAAATTATGCTTGACATTTCAATTTCCCCAAGGCATGCTTCCGTAAAATCGTCTTGAACTCTCCTCAAAGTGTTAAGGCTTCCATCAGCTCCTCCCGTGGCATCAGCCAGCTCAGACTGAGCTCTGGGGTGTGAAATGCAATCAGTGCAGTCACTGCCCCAGCACTGCACCACTGGCATGCAGGAGAGCCATGCATGGGCTTCCCAGTCAGCTTTGCAGCAGGGCACGATGCAAACCCTGTGGGCAGCCCATCAGCTGGTGGCAGAACCCAGCCACAGGAGCTGATTTGGTTTGGTGACTCGCATGTGGGTCGTTTTGTACCATTTCTGGGAATTCAGGATGTTTACCACTTGCCTGTGGGTTGTTTCACACAAGGATCTCTGTATTATGTGTCCATAGCCGTAAGGTCTCAAGTCCTTTGGAGATCTGGAGGAGAAATGTGTAACCACTGAAATTCTCATTAGTTCTCAAAGTTCCAACAGTTTTAGGAAGCTTGGAGTCTTGAAATTTTGAAGTGTTTTGACCATGTCCCCCGTGAAAAATACCATGACTAGGGAAATGGCAGAAACACTGTGTTTTTCCCAGTCTGTTCTATTGATGTGTTTTGTTTTTCTTTAGCTTGTTTTCTTCTAAAGGTCAGTGAAATTTTCAGTTGCATAAATTTTATTGACTTTACTCATTGCAGTCAGGCTTGGGAGGGAGATGCTGAGACTCTGTGCACTGTCAGTGCCAGGAAGCCAGAAGAAACCCTCCTCCCACGTGAGTGGGAATAATGGTGACCCAGCTTTTGAGAGACCTCACTGAATTGAATTCTTTGAAAAATATACCCTTGGGCTGTGGTTGCTGAGCACTTGAGAACACATATGATTGATGACATGGTCATTACGGGCATGATTAAGAGCAGCCAGGATTTACATTTACCACCTTGGCCTTTTCCAGTGTCTGCTAAGCCGTGGTCTGGGGACCACCACTGCTGTGCACAATGTGCCTGTGTGTGAGCAGGGGGAACGGGGGAGCTGGGATTAATTCAGCTGGCAGCATGATGCTGGCTCTCTTCTTTGATTGCAGCTGATGAATAGTATTTTAAAAGCTAAGAATACATTAAGCACTTTGCTGTGGCTCCTACACAGTCTGAGGGCCAGAACCACAGCTGTGCTCCGTTTACAATGGGTGCAGCTGAAGAACCAAGAGAAAGGAAGAGAGACAGCTTTTACCTTGACTTGAGCCACAGATTCTGCGTCTCTTGGGAAGTGGCTGGGGGCACAGGCACCAGTCTCCCTGTGCTGGGAGCAGGGAGGGGGTTGCTGATGGGGTTTTGGGCCCAAGCAGGACTCACATTCACCAGTTCTGGCTGCTTTGGCGTGTTAAAACAACAAGCTGTTGCTTGAGCAGGTAATTGTGTTCCCTGCCCTCTGCCACAATTGGTTATTGCCTCCCTGTGCTGTGCAGCGTGTCCCTGCTGGTGTTTGGGGGTGCCAGCCCCTGCGGGTGGGCAGGGTGAGCTCTCTGGCCCCAGGCACAGCAGGCACCCTGGGCTGATCATGGTGCCACTGTGCAGGGATCCTCTGGGGATCTTTCCATTATCTCAATTCTCCCAAAACTTGCACAAGCTTCATATTTAACTCCTGTCTCCGCCAAATTTGGTTGAGAATGGCTGTCTGGCTGAAACTTTTGGGGGAAGAGGCAGTGAAGGAGGGCGGGATGGAAACTCCCACTCACATCCCCTGTGTCCTTTGGGGATCACAGTTGTGCTGGGGTGGGGAAGCAGCAGCTCCACGGGCACAGGGAGCAGGGCGAGCATCCATCAACTCACCTGGGTAGAGGAGTGAGCCACGAGTGGATCCCTTCTTGTATAACACAGCAACGCTTCTCGAACATGCATTTCTCAATTCCTAGTACTGACTGTTAATAACAACTAAAACTTTCCTCACAGGACCCCTGACTCAGTGTTCACGCCAGGACAATTGCCCTGATTTGATGGCAGCTATTGAAGGAAATAAAAGTGACAGCTTTGGAGCAGTCTTGTCAGGCAGCATGATGACTCTTGGCAGCAGGAGAACCATTTGCCTTTCTGGAAACTGCTGGTCAGACCCAGGGTCTCAACAGACAAGGTACCAAGCATCTCTTTCCCTCCCAGCTGGGTTAAGGGGGGCTTCCAGAGCCTCGTGGGAAGGGTCACCACAGGTGACAGACACCATCTCACGGCAGGAGTTCTGATGGCACTGCCAGCCTGGTCCCAAGGCTGCCCTGCTTGCTCACTTCCACCATAAAATCAGGGGGAAGTTTGTGTGTGTCCCCCACAGTGTGGGAGATGGGGAATTTGCTGCTTGCAGGAAAGTGTGGGATATTGCTGCCACTGCTTCCCACCTATCCCCCCTCCATTACTTTTGAGCTGCAGCACCCCTTGCTCCCTCCAGCCACCCCTTCTGCTCCCCAAGGGTTTCTCTAGACAGGTTGGCTTGGCACAGGGCAGCCATGACAAATCATTAAACTATGGTGATAAATTATGCTCCATTGCCCAGTCCTTCTGAAAAGAGATTTTAATGTGGATTAAAATAAAAGAGGTTTGATAGATGCTGGAAATGTCTCCCTTTGGCTGTTAAGAAAAAAATCTGAATGCCTGTAATATTTCTGCCGAGAATTACAATAATTGGTATTTAAATAGTATTCTGAGCAGAGCTGCAATTGCCTAGGAAAGCCAACCCCAGGAGCAAGATCTGTTGTCTTTAAGAGCTCAGCCAGGCTTGGTAACTTAAAAAGAAACTTGAATTATTGGGAATTTAAAACATGCCCTTGCTTTGGCTTGAATGCAACATCAAAGAAGGAGCCTGTGTGTTCCTGAAAAAAATATTTCCCTCCCCTCCCAGCTGCTAAATGCTGTTTCTCCACTGATTTTATTAGCACCACTATCCCAGCATCATCTTCATCTACAAATGCCTTTTTAATGTGCTCACAGGAGGGAGTCAATTTTGCCCTCTCAGAGGAAGAATTACCCACAGCCCAAATGAGGAGTGCTAGTAGCTAAAGAAGGCTGGTGATCTCCGGGACAGCTCTGCTCCCTTTGGAAGCGGTGGGCACAGAGTTGAGAGGGCCTCTGGCATCCAAGGATGTGTTAAATCCATCACACACCTTGCGGGCACCCTGGATCCCATCACCATGGGGGTGCTTGTACTCAGGAGCCCCTGCCCAACCTCTGTCAGCCTCCCCCAGGGCACAGCAGTTTCAGACAGGTGGTGCTTTCTCCTCTGCCTTCTGCTTTCACCTGGTCTTCAATGCTCAGAAAGCCACTGCACATCCGGGACCTCCACCTCACAAAGGCCAAATCACTGTTTCATAGAAGGTCACACAAAATTTGTTTCACAATGACAGGGTTTCTTTTCAGACGAGCCTTACTATATTTGTATCTGTAAGATGCTGCTGCTGTCTCTTCTGCTCCTCCCCAAATACAACATCTTTTCATTGTACACCATCCCACCTGTTTCCCATGCAGATGTAGTATTTAAGTCCCTGCAAATCAAACCTCTTGGAATACTGCTATTTCCACATGGCTTTACCCTGTAATCCCTCAGCTCTCCCACCAAGCACTGGTGACCCCACAGATGACCCCACTAATGGGAACACATCAGTGCCAAATGCCACCAGCAAGCTCTGCCTCAGACAAGCTGGGGGCTCTGAGCATGTTATTCACAAGTGTCTTGGGTTGCAATATGTAACCAAAAATTTTATTCTAATTTCATCTGTTGAACCGGTTGGAAGATATTTTCATCTCTTGTAACTCCAGGGGAAGGAGGGCGGGTGCCTTCTGTTAATGGGTCACTCATTAAAACCAGATGGGGCAGTGCTTCCTTATCTCATCCTCCACCCATCCTCCTCCAAGGGGGTATCACCTGGGAATGAGCAATTAAGGCTCCCCTTGTGACCGATAACATTACATCACCCCACTGGGAGATGCTCCACTCAGTGGGAGGAGCCAAAGCCTCTCTACCTGCATAAAACCTGCAGCTCAGGACATCAGGGCAGCTGGTTTTTCCACTGGATTCCCAGAGGAAGACTGGACCCATCCTGTCACCACCGGACCCTTCTACAGGATCACCTCTGCTCCAACGGAGCCACNCCCCATAATTTCAAAATTATAGCAATTCGGAGGTGGGGGGTTTACATTCTCTGTTCCAAGGGAGGCTCTGGTTTCCCCTGGCATCACCTGTCTTCTAAACTAAGACAACAAGTTTCAGACCAACACAGTTCACTGGCATTGATTGTCTCATGTTTTGTCTCTTCCTACCAAAACCTCCATTACCTGCACAAGATTTGAGATTTAAACTCGTATTACTGTATTTTTGTTATATAATTTAATTAATAAAAAACCTAGGTAGGTGCGTGAGGATCCCACAACACATGACAGTGTGAACATTCCCAAACTAATGTGGGATGAAGGGGTGCAGGCACAGCTGAGAGCTGACACTCCTGGTCTGTGTGCAGCACTGGATGTGGTGTTTGGACAGAGCTGAGGTTTCTAATGTCAGCAGTAACTTCTGGGAAATGTCTCTCTTTGCCTTGAGATCCTTACAGTTTTATGTGGCAGCAGCTTTAGTCCCCAGCTGAGATTAGGAGTCCATTAAGTGCTTGAAACGGTGTGCATGCACAGGGTGAGGCTGTGCACTCCTGAGCAGTTAACCCGGCCAACTCTGTCCCACCCTGGTGTCCATCCTCCTCCAGGTCCCCACCTGGACACACAGGAACCTCTCCAGAAGAGGATTTGCTCAAGGTAGTAGATACTTGGGCTACTCTAATTTTTGGGTTGTGTTTGCATCCCCTAATTTTAAAGAGCATTTAAAAGTGAGAGGAAAAGAAAAGTGCTTAACCTCATAGAGGTTAATATATATCAAGGACAGAGGATAATATATATTGAATATATATTATACATTATTTATGGATTAAACCTAGTAATTACAAGTCAAATTCATTACTAGTTCAAATGGAAAATAATTTGACTGAAGACAGTGGAAATTATTAACTCAGGGCAGTAGGTCATTATCTAACATTTCCTCTTTAAGGAATAAAGAAATAAACCTCTCCTGTGCCATCCTTTGCTTTTTCCCCAGTGTAATTCTAGTGATTTCTGCAGGGTTATTTCTGGGACTGAAACACTGGAAATGCACAAATGCTCCATTCATGGTGAAGTGGTTTGTATAAATTCAGACTAGAGTCAAGTGAACACACAGAGGGAAAAAAAGATAAATAGTCCTGAAGAGGAAATGTCAGTGAAGAGGTTTGTGAAAGCAGGAGCACAAGGCTTACCAAGCCAGTCAATTGCAGGAGATGCTTCAGTTTCTGAGTGGTGAATCCACCAGGGCCAGGGGCTGCTGGGGCAGTTCCTTACTGCTTGCTGAAGGTTAAACACCATCAGGTGTTTGCAGGTCACAGGCAGGGAAAAAACCAAGAACAGGAATATTTCCTGGAACCCTTCAGCAGCTCAGTTAGAGGTGGGATTGTCGTGGAGGAATGGCAGCCACAATGTGCTTAAAAATATGAACAGATCTCTTTTAAAATCTGAAAGGTTATTGCAGGTATTTCACCATGCACAGTCAGGAGATTAGTTGATCCAGACCCGATTGAGATCCCTAATTCACACCTAGAGAAATGTATTTGCATGCCAATGAGATTCCCAGATTTGGTTCTTAATAACTAAAAATATTGTATTTTTAGATTTTCGGTAGTGCTCAGAGAGCTAGGTCTCCATAGCTGCATTAGCAGCTTGGGAAATGGAATCCCAGAGCCTCGATGAAACTTTTTGGAGTCGTCACATTAGCCAGCCCAGGTGGGTCTGGGGACTCCAGGCAGTCTGATTCCAGCCCTGTCCTTCACCTCGAGGCACATCTCACAGCATCTAATGGCTTCAAGCTCCTGAAATGTTGACACGACCTTTCACAGGGGGGCATCCACGGTGGCCATGGGCTCTTACTAACTCAGGTCTCTCCTGTCTTCAATGTAGAGCATCCTTGTCACAGGATATCAAGCAAAAAGAGGCAGAACTCCCCCACCAGCAGCCCCCTGCCCTTTCCTGAGTGCACTGCCCTGCCCCAGAGCCAAAAGCTGTGACCTGAAGAAGCTTTCTTTGGATGCTGGCAGAGCAGGAGGGATCATTCCAAGTGAATAGAGCCATACACAGAGGTGGAAAGATCCTCTTAGCACTCATTAATTGTAATTTTCAGGATTAAGGCAAAAGATTTGGCATCTTGACAGAAGAGAGTTTCAGCACAGATAATTTGCTGCATCTGGCTGGAGCAAGGGAAGGGTCAGCAGCTCCACAAGCCCCACCAGCAAGAGGTGAAGAGAGGGACAGGAGTAACCAGACAGGGAACAGGGATATAAAGCACCTGAGAGGGGACAAGATGCCTTTTACACATGGCAGTGTAAATATTCGCGTGATTTATGAGAGTAGCAGACTTTTCATTGACGATTATACTGAATGGAGGGTTATTTAGAAGCTGAGGGGATCAATACAGCAGCTGGGAGTCAAAGCAACAGAAGGAAAAGTGTATTTTGCAGTGCCTCCTTCTGTGTGAAGTGCTTTCACTGCCCCTTGCACCTCAGAGTGAGCTTCATATAGATCCATATCTATAGCTACAGCACTGGACATCCTTCCAGAGACTCCACCCCTTCCAGGGCTGTGCAGTGAGCCCCACCTCGGACATGTTGGGCACTGGAATTGCTCTGGGGGAGGGGAAGGCCAGTCCTGCACAGAGCACCAAACCAAGCCTTGGAGATGTCCTGTCAGAGATCCAGCTCTGGGCTGGATCATGATTTAAGCTCAAACCACCACCTTCACTGCCATCCTTAGCAGCCTGGTTTTAGGCAGGTAGGGATCAGAGGGCAGAGTGAATATCAGAGCTTTTGGTGAGCAAGTCTGAGGTCTCCAGGTCTGCTAAACCCAGCTGCTGTAAGTGGGGACTTGTCCTGCTTTCGGCTGGCATAGAATTCATTTCTCCTCTTAGATACAGTGCTGCATTTTGGGTTCGGTGTGAGAATAACGCTGATCACACACTGATGGTTTTGTTGTTGCTGAGCTGTGCTTCCCCTAAATCAAGGACTTGTCAGTGTCTCATGCTCTGCCAATGAGACGATGCACAAGAAGTCTCAAGCTGCGCCAAGGGAGGTATAGGTTGGATATTAGGAAAAAAATTTTTTCATGGAAAGAATAATAAAGTACTGGAATGGACTGCCCGGGGAGGTGGTGGAGTCACCATCCCTAGATGTGTTTAAAAAAAGACTGCATATGGCACTCAATGCCATGATCTAGCTGAGGTGTTAGGGCATGGGTTGGACTCGATGATGTTGCAGGTCTCTTCCAACCCAGACATTCTGTGATTCTGTGAAGAAGCCAGGACGGAGCATGGCCAGCACAGCTGACCCAAACTGGCCAGAGGGCTGTTCCCTGCCATGAAGTGTCATGCCCCATAGAGACTGGGGGGAGTTGCTTGGGAGACACAGATGCTGCTGGGGGAGGGGCTGGGCCTCGGGCAGCAGGTGTATTGAGAATCACTTCTTTCTCTTGGGTTTTATCTCTCTCTCTCCTTTTAATGACAATAATAATAATTATTATAATTATTAGTATTACCTCTACTATTTTATTTTTCTTTGTTTCAATTATTAAACTGTTCTTGCCTCAACCAAAAAGTTTTAACTTTTGCCCCCTGATTCTCCTTCCCATCTCACTGTGGAGGAAGTGCGAGCACAGTTGCATGGTCCTTCATTTCTGGCTGGGGTTAAACCATGACAGGACCATATTTGTCTTCCCTGACCCATCCCACCCCTGCCTGCACCTTGGAGCCAGGGGAAGATCAGAGAATCATAAAATGGTTTGTGCTGGAAGCAACCTTAAAGGCCATCTCATTCCAACAAGATCTGTGACAAAGGCTTTATAAATGTGATGTCTTTGTGATGGGGAGCAGAAAAAGACAAGGAAAATGATTCCTTGTGTGAAACAGGTTATTCTGAAGCACATCAGGAACTTCTCACCTCAGTCTAGCCACTGTCCATCTTGTGAGTGGTTCTAAGTATTGGGTTTTACTCCCTATCACTTTTAATTACATTTATTCCTTCAGAAGAAAAATAACTCAAATGTTACCCTAATCTTTTTAGCATGGAATTTTAGATTTTAATGGGTTTGTTTTAATTTGCACATATTCTTGTTAATAATGAAATCTGTTTAACGGGACTTAAACCAAAAAGCCTATAATGGTAATTCAAAACATAAAACTCCAGTATGTTTCCAGAAGAATTCCCTGTTAATATTCTTAAGGATTTTTAATGGGTATTTTAAGCAGGCATTGGTATTAGCAGAAACATCACACAAATTAAAATTAGGCTCTTCGTGCATATTTTAAAATGAATATTCACAGACTCTTCAGCATGAAATTAAATCTAGTTACATGTGATGCTGCTGGTATGTTTTAAGGAAGTGTACTTGACTGAAAAAAGATTGTGTTGCCTGTGAACTTATTACTGATAGTTCATTTAATTTATTACAGGCCGTTGAATGTAACAATCAAATTTTATATAGCATAGCCTTAGGAGCCAGTGTGAGGCTTTAAATCTGTGGAGATGGAACCTGAGCCAGTAAATCACTGGTGGAATTAGGAACAGGGGCTTCGTGCTCTGGCCAGCACTCTTGTGTCACTTGTCTGGGTGATAAACCTGCCACGCTGCACTCAGGGTGCTCCACAATGGGAAACCTGACTTGGGGGATTTGGGGTTGGCCTACAACTGGGTGTCTTGGTTTAGAAGACAGGTGACTGCCAGGGGAAACCAGAGCCTCCCTTGGAATAGAGAATGTAACCCCCCCACCTCCAAATTGCTATAATTTTGAAATTATGGGGCTTTCAGGCAAAGATGTAGGGATAGGAGGAATACCAGTTCTTTACTAAGAATATTACAAACTACAAAGGTAGTGGTACAGAGAAAAAAAAGAACAACAACAAACAAATAATCCCAGAAACTCTGACAGAGTCAGAACACGACCTGACCCCCTGTTGGTCAGGGTGTGGGGAGCAGCCCAAAATAATCCTCCTGGAGTGGCAGCTGTGGCTCCGTTGGAGCAGAGGTGATCCTGTAGAAGGGTCCGGTGGTGACAGGATGGGTCCAGTCTTCCTCGGGGAATCTGTGGAAAAACCAGCTGCCCTGATGTCCTGAGCTGCAGGCTTTATGCAGGTAGAGAGGCTTTGGCTCCTCCCACTGAGTGCAGCATCTCCCAGTGGGATGATGTGATGTTATCGGTTACAAGGAGAGCCTTAAATGGCTCATTCCCAGGTGATATCCCCTTGGAGGAGGGTGGGTGGAGGACGAGATAAGGAAGCACTGCCCCATCTGGTTTTAACGACTGACCCATTAACAGAAGGCACCCGGCCTCTTTCCCCTGGAGTTACAAGAGATAAAAAATATCTTTCAACTGGTTTCAACAGATGAAAATAGAATAAAATTTTTGGTTACATATTGCAACCCAAGGCACTGGGCCTCTAAGAAATCTTAGACTTTTTTTTTTCCCCTATTTTTCCTAGTTTACAACCAGTACTTTGCATTGGAGTCACCTGTTTCATAAGCACCTTTGGACCTTGCAGAAGTTTGTGACTTTTTGCAGCTCCCTCCTTGCGTTTTGTCACCGGTCCTGCTTCACCTGCTGCTGAGGGCTGGTGGAGTCCCTACAGCTTCATGCCTCTTGCTTAACCTGTGCTGGAATTAGCTCCTCTGATGCCAGGGGATGTATAAAGTATCAGTGAGTGGGCAATTGTGTCCTTTCTTCACGCATCTTTGCTGCTCTTTGCTGAATTACTTCCCCATTCTGCTTTTCTTCTGACCAAACAGAACTAAGCTCAGCCGTGTAAAATTCAGATTATCACTCCCAGCTAGCATGGCATCAAAGCAGGTGCTTAAAATTAAACATGTGCAAATCCACTGGAAGTCCAGTGGAGTGAAGCACATGGTAAAATTTAAGCAAAAGGTGAATTCTGAACTGATAGCTTTAGGAGCACACTTTTGGGCTGAAGTGATGAGGAAACATCCCAATCTGCCACAAGAAAATGCCTCTGTGACCCTCTGCCTGTTGCTATCATCACAGGATAGTCAGATTGAAGATCTGCCCCAGTTTTTCTCTTTTATTTTGACAATAACACCTTGTGCCTGCCTCTAGGTCCCAGGAATCAGACAGCACTTTCCATGATATATCTTGGAGCTGTTAAGACACAAAAGTAGAATGTCATCTTTCTGCTGATGTACACCACAAGAACCTGTCATTCCCTTGATACAGTACAGCGGGAGAATGGTCCCTCCTCAAAATAAATCACTTGGGATGGTGGCATTTTGAGTTACATGGTGCCAGGATGGCAAGTGTTTGAATCATTCACAAATATAGACAAGACAGGGTCAAAATATATCTCTAGTTTTCATGTGGGCATCTGAACTATCTGAAGTGATAAAAATCACGTTAATGTCATCGCCATTTAGTGGACAGCAAGGAACTGAAGTTGGATTAAAGCTCTTCAGTGGTGTGGGTTCCTAATTCCCATTTGCAGTAGTGCCCAGCAGATGCAGAGTGGCTGAGGAGAGCACAGCTGAGGCTGGCCCAGGAGCTCCTCGTAGAGCAGGATGAGTTGCACACCCCCAGTGTGCTGGAGGATCAAATCCACCAGGAAGGCAGTGGGCTCTGTGTGAATCCATTGCCTGTTTTTCTGCTGTAAGGACTCTGCTGATTGCACCTCTGGCCTGCCTGGGCCTGGGGAACACGCTGCCCGTGCTGCACATTCCCATATTATTAAAAAACAAATGGTGAAAATCTTTGCTCTGTAAGGTCTCAGCCTCCAAAGCTCTGTGTCCCCTGTGTCCCCTGAGGTCTTGGCTCACTGGTGCCAAGAGCATGGCCTGTAACAGCACCAGTGCTTAAAGATTTGTAGGATGACTGTCTCAGTTGCCATTCTTTGTCAAAACTATCTCCATGAAGAATTTGTGGACTAATGCAGGGCCAGCTCTTCAACCAGCATGAGCCAACGTGGGTCAAAATATGTCTCTGGTTCTCTGGAAGCTAAATGGAGGATCTGCCCTTCCTTGGTGTCTGCATTAGATGTGCAAGGAAAAGGAACAATTCTGGCAACTGGATGAACAGTTTTGTGATGAATTGGTGATTTTTTAAAATTTATTGTATTGATGTTGCTCTATTCTACTGCTAGGAAATTATGGAAATTCTACTTGTACAGGGAAAGAATACTGATAATTAAGAAATGTGCAGCTTGGATTTAAGATAATCTCATCAATCCACACTAGTGTTCTCACACAGCAGAACACTGACAGCTGTGGCAAGCGCTGCCTGACACCCAGGACTGGCTCCTCAGCCCTCCAGGAGGTCACTTCACACACTTTAGATGGGAATGGGGTGCTTCCATGAGAGGAACAAAGCAGTGGAAAAGAGGGCAGGGCTAGAAAGCAGAAGGACCTGGCCTCCTTTCAGGCCAAGCTCTGCAGGTGTAGTTAGACAGCCCCGTCTGTCTGGGGTTCACACTGCTCTCAGGACCCTGACTGGAGGGCAGTTCAGCACGTGGAGGGGACCAAGTCAGGGCTCCCCCGCTGGAGTTCTTGCTGCAGTATTGCACATGGGAACAAACCCCCAAGTTCCTCAGCCTTTCCCACGTTGGGTGTTGTGGCAGGATGCCAGGCTGAGCCTGTGGTGCACAGGGAGATGTGTGGGCACATGTGTGGGCTGCAGCACCAACCTCAGCTTTAAAACTGGCTGAGTGTAGAATCGGCTGCTTTTATTTCCAGATACTGCAAATTCAACCCAAGGAAAAAAAGAATAATCCTAAGTTGCTTGTTACATGGAATAAAAGAATGATCTACTGATTTAGGAGTGACATTTTGAGGGTTAATGGTGGGTGGTCAGTAAAATTCCTCCTGCATGCACAGGGCTGCCCAAAGAGCCCAGCCACGCTGGTCTCAAGGTCTTTTGAAAATCCAGCTGTTCCTGGCGGCTGAAAATCCAGCCCTAGTTATGGAAGTGGAGTAGGTCACCCCTTAGCCCCAGACAGAATTAGCACAAGGATAGGTTATTTTCAAATACAGCAGACCAGCTTATTTGCATAGTCTCCACACAATTTGTTGAAATTTCCCAGAATCTCAACCAGGAGTCACATTAGCAGAAGGAATATTAACCTGGGAACTTCCACAAAAAACTTTACCATGACTTTCTTCTATCTATATATTTTTCTCTCAATAGAGCACTGTCACTGGGCAATTTAATTCTCTTCTGGGCACAATTGTCAACCTGTTTTCCAGAAGGGACACATGCCACAGGACTTATTTTATTCTGTTTAAGTAACTATGACCTGTTGTCATAAATTGAGGAGCGGAAAATGCTCATTCCCTAAGGCTCTCTAATGAATGAGATCAGAAGTCCAATGAATACATCTTGCAAAGCTTTTCAATTCAATTACAGATGTCCATGTGCAACTGGTAATGCCACGATCAGTTCAAATAGTATCATTGCAGGTGTGAAAGACCTGCAAATTGAAGTCTGTTTCACATCAGTATCCAACATGTGACTGGAAAGATTAAAAGGAAAATTTTCAAGGGACAAAGGATGAACAATTAATGAGCCCTGGAGTGGCTCTGAAACAGGTAGCAAAGCAAAACAACTGTAAAAGGAGAAGCTGTCAGAAATGAGCAGTTTGGTGCCAAGTTTCAGGAGGAGATTAGTGGAGAGTTTCAGTGGATCCATTAGTGTTTGCAAAGTACTTGTAGACTGGATCAATGAGCTTCACAGAAACTCCCAGGAGGAAGTGAATTAAAAGCCTTTTCTTTTTTTTTATACAGTGGGAAGCAAATAAAGCAGAGCTCACACACCAGCTGAGACTAAGACAAGGCACTGCATGGACCTCTGGTCGAGTGAGTGCTGCCTGTGCCTGCCTGGGACAGGGTGAGGTCAGCTGGAGGAGTTTGTGGCCATGATAAAATGTAGTGGTGACCAGCAGAGGCTGGACCAGAGGTTTTTAAGGGACCTTAAGTCAATCTCTTTTGAGCTTTGGGATTTTGATCTTCAGTTCTGAGCATTTGGTGGGAGGTGGCCGTGTGTAGGTGGGCAATAAACTCTGTGACTTGGTTTTAGTGGAAGCAGTAAGAAGGTACTAAAATCCTGAGAGCCACCTTAAAGCTGCAGCCCCAGAGCTTCAAATGATTACGCCAGCACAGCACCACTGAAGCTTCCCGAGTGCTATTGATTTACACCAGTGGAACATCTGGCCCATATGCTTTGTATTATTAAATACTTCTGCGATTATTATGTGAACAATTAACATTCATGGAAATGAAAAAGCAGGCTATGAATTGTGTCTTCCCGGCAATTTGGGAGTAGGAATCGCTACGGGAATGCTCTGCTCTGCCTTTTACCGTAGCTGTGCAGTTTGTCTGTGGGTTTTTCTAGAAACCAGAACGTGAATGGGACCTTTGGAGATCTTCCAGGTTACCTTCTTCCTCCAGGGCAGTGTCATCACAGAATCACAGAATGGGTTGGGTTGGGTTGGAAGAGACCTCAAAGCTCATCAAGTTCAATCCCCGCTCTATAGGCAGGGACATCTTCCACTATCCCAGGGTGCTCCAAGCTCCCTCCAACCTGGCCTTGAACACTTCCAAGGATGGATAAGCTTCAGCCCTGTCATATTTGCTCAAGATGTTCTTAAAACTCTGACACTGAGGCCCTGCAGTGCATCCCAGTGCTCAGTACTGGTGCTGGTGTAAGAATCTTTTCCCCAGTCCAACTTACCTCTCTCCCTGGCTGTGCTCGAGCTCTCTCACTTCTTGTCCTGTCCACCTCTGCTCTGGAGCAGAGCACAGTCCCTTCCCCTGCCCAGCAGTCCTTTGTACACAAAGCTTGTCAGCTGGTTTTGAAAAACATTCAACCTGGTCAATCATGTTGGAGTTCAAAGCTGAGGAAGTCCAGACAAGCTCAAGTAAATGTTAACACTGCAAATTCTTTATTATTTCTTTCCATAAGCCTGATTCCCTTTCATGGTTTGCTGCTGAAGTGTAGAAGTACATCCAGCCATAAGAGAAAAAGATCCATCTTTCAGCATCAGGAGATTAAAGGAATAGAGTGAGATAACGTTTTGCAAACCTGAAAGGATTTGAAAATCCCTCTCCTGCCATTTCTGGAAAAAAGTCAATTGCAGGGCAAGATTATCTTCATTAATAGTGTGAGAATGAGTGTTGGCTGTAAGTTTTGTTTAACCTGAAAAGCAGCATTCAGCAGCTGGGTTTCCACATCTAAAATAATATCCGGAGAATCAAAAATTCTTTGCCACACATGAAATCATCCTTTGGTTGTGTAATGGAGCTCAGCAGTGCAATGTGCGGGAGAGCAGGATAACCTTTTAACATCCCCACAATCCCCAGGGACTGGCACGTTGCTGATTAACAGATGCTTGGTGACTCGAAGTTCCCCAAGTTAAAGCTTTGTATGTATTGCACAAGTCACTGGTTTTATTGAGAGCTTGGGAAAGACATAATTTTTGGCTTTCATCCTACTTTTCAGGCGTGGCATGATGTAAGTGACTGCTCTGAAGGGAAAGCAACTGTTCAAGAGCTGAAGCAGTGTTGTGGGAAGTGCCCTGCAGGGCCCAGCCCGTGGTGCCCAGCCTCTGATGGGAGCCATGGACCTTCCTCAGGAGGTGTTGGGGGGCTCTCCACAGCAGCACGAAGCACGAGCAGACCTGCCCTTTCCAAAACACACCTCTCTCGTTAGGAATTCGCAGAACCATGGAATGGGTGTGGTTGGAAGGGACCACAGAGGTCACCCAGTCCACCCTCCCTGCTCAGGGATGGAGTTCAGCATGTCTGGAGTGCAGAGTTGTTGCCTGGGGCTTGTGTTCACTGGTTCCATCTGGGCTTTGGGCCATGGACTCAGTGCGTAACCTCTGCTTCTTTGTCCTCACTGATACTGGCCCAAGGGAAAAACATCAATTTCTGTGCTAAAGATGAGGCTGCAGGTAACTCTATCAACCAAAGTACTGTGGTTCAGTGGCAAAATTAGGAAAAGGACACAGAAACTGCCAGAGACACCCCTCACAAAGATTGAGACCTTCTCTTGAGGCCATGTAAGGTTTTTTTCCCACTGACTCTGGATTCAGCAGGTCTTTCTGGAGGACTTTCATTTATATCTGGAAGGCAGGCAGCTCTTATCTGTTCTCTTCCTGAAGGCATCCAGCCTTTCGTTGATCACTCCCCCCTGCCACAGGAGCACTTGGAGAGCCAGGGCTGTGTGCAGGAAGAAGGTCTAATTAACAGAATCTCCACTCCAAGAATTCACTATTTTCAGGGCACTCCTCCACCTGCCAAGCTGTGCTAATGTTAGCAGTGCATGGCGAGAGGAGCTTTAAAACTAGTGCTGGAAAAATCCAAACCCCTGTCCCTGAACAGAATGCCACCAGCTCCCAAAAGACTTGTATGACAGACAGAGACCCTGTAGCTGTCAGCTCTTCATGCCTTTGGGGGTCTGCTTATTATTTTTGAATACTTTCTCTTTCTGGTGGTTCTTCTAGCTGTGTTGCCTGTACAAGCAAAAAATAAGGCTCTGAGCAGAGCTGTCTATGATATTTAATATAAATAGGATAACTCTACCTTCTGCTGTTGTTATGAAGATAATAATAATCTGCATTTTATTTACACTTTGCAGGAACAGAAGAGTTGCATCTTAGAAGAAAGGTGTGTGGTTGGTCTCAGCCCCAGTGAGGTGAGCAGATACAGGCTGGGGCCTCTGCCAAAGCAGCAGAGGTGAAAGTACCGAGAACCAAGCAGAGGCAGAGCGAGGCTGCAGCACAGCCCTGCCCTCCCCAGTTCTGCCACTCACGCTCAAATCAGTGACATTTCATGTGCGAAGGGCAAATAAATACAGGAAAATTATGTGGAGATGGAAGATCAGGGAGGTGTGGAGAACGAAGGATTGGGTGAGTGAAGGTTTTGTGAAGAGAATCAGTGGCTGGGACTGCCTGACAGAATTATACTTCATTACTGACGCTTCACAGCCTTGGTTTTCATATTTATTTGTGACTCTTCTTTTTCAAACCATGGGCTCTTTTGACATGAGAGTCATGCTGTGTAAAGCACTATTGATTAGAGTTTCTAATTTCATGCCATTACAGCATGACCATTGGGGAATGAAATGTATTTTATTTTTTCCACCACAGCTATGCCAGCAGTGTTTGGGACGCAGCCATGGCACAGACTGTCAGCAGCAGGCATTTTCAGCTCAAGATCTTTGCTGTTTGAGCCAAAAGGCGAATTTGCCCAAGCTCTAAGCCTCAGCTCAGTGTGTTTTTCCTGGAATTAAAACACATCAGTTACAAAGTGTGTTTTGAGGCCAGAGGTTTCCAAAAGGATGGCTGACTTGGGGACATTCCATTTTTCAGTCGGGGCTGCAAAAGGCCATTTCCCCTCCCCCATTTTTTCCCCATTTTCAGTCATACCTTCTGTCTTTCCACAGTCTCTGGTTTGGTGCTCAAAAGAGTGAAGGAAATTGCTAAAGGAATGGGACTACAGCATCTGATGTGATCATGTAATGTACATGATCCCCATTCGGTACAAGCTGCAGGAAGGAACGGACTGTAAACCTGAGGAAGACCTGGACCAGCCTGACTTCAAATAGTTTTCTCCTCTCACATGCCAGATTTGGACCCTTCTGGAATTTCCTAAGGAGAGGGTTCATGGTCAGAAGGGGAGTTGGTGCATTAATAGCATCTCATCCTGTTGGTGCTGCTTGGGGGCATCTTGCCCTTCCCTCTTCCTCCTGGCATCCTCCAAACCCTTGTGCTTTTTGGTCTGTCCCAAAACAAACTCTAAGACCTTTTAGCAAAAAAAGTCACCTTTTTTTCTTCTTTTTTCTCAAAGGACTGTGTGAGGTAAGGACACCAGGAAGATAAAATCAGCCCAAGTCTGTAGCTGAGCTTGGCTGTAATGAGTTTCTCTCATGCTGTAACCAACGTGAGTTGTGTTCCCTCTGCTTTTCCCTGTGAACAGTAGATGTGCACTGGGTGTGCTGAACTAATGAAGCTTTCCAGCAGTGCAGACAAGCTTCAATGGAGCGGCCATGGACATGTGAACCCCTTACAAATGGCCAGATGAGAGAAGAGTGAATGTTTGAGATCTGTCAAAGGGGACCCAGCAGAGAAAGTTCTTTGTCTTCTGCTTTTTTGCAGGAGCTCCTGACACCCGCCGGTGGGTGATGAATTAGTGCAGCACAGCTGGAGCTGCTCACAGGCTGCAGATGTGAATCCCAGAATTGTTCCTATGTGTACTTGAGCACTGGAGGTTTTGTGGCCAGTTTTGGGTTTCCCTTGCAAAAAGACATCAAGGTACTGGGACAAGAATGAGAAAAACTGGAGTTTCAAGGAGGGAAAGGGGACATCTTACTGCTGTTGATGACATTAAGAGGAGAGTGTGCAAAAGGCAGAGTCAGACTGTGCTTGGAGATGCAGCGACAGGACAAGGGGCAACAGGCACAAACTGCAGCATGGGAAGTTCTGATGAGATACGGGGCCAAAAGTGTCCACCCTGAGGATGGTCAAATGCCAGATGAGAGGCCAGAGAGCCTGTAGGACCCAGTTTTGGAGATGTTCAGAACTCACCTGGACAAAGCAAGCTGGTTAGTTGGCCCTGATTTGGTTTGGAGCCACCCGCTTCCCAGTGGGCATCTCTTGATTTTATCCCACCGTGGGATGTCTCCTGATTTCATTACAGGGTGTGGTGAGATATTCAGTGTCCCTCACCTCCATGGGGTGATTAGCCAGCTCCCTTTAGGGCACAGAGCCCTGGGAATGGCTGTCAGACAGTCAGCCTGGATGGGTCTCTTTAGTGCCATGCTGGTTCTATCCTTTTGTTTCCAGAGGGTTCCCCAACTGACAGCTCTATTTTAAAATTCAAAAATCCATGTGCCTTCAGGCAGTGAGCAAAAGGCTTTTTGGCCTCAGCCTGGTCTGTAACGTCTCAGAGCCTCAATTAGATGTGGATGCCTCATCCCTGGAAGTGTTCAAGGTCAGGGTGGACGGGGTTCGGAGCAACCTGGGATAGTGGAAGGTGTCCCTGGCCATGGCAGGGGGTTGGAACTAGTTAATTTTTTAATGACTTTAAGTTCCCTTCCAACTCAAACCATTCTATGATTTCATGATGATTCCATGGTCCTTGTAATGTTCTCATCACATCACATATGTGGCCCTGCTCCAGTTTTCACTGTGACACAGAGGCTTCAAACAAGGGTCTGTCCCTCTCTCCTGCACAACCTTGGCTTCGTGCACCCCCTGCACACCTCAGACACTGCTGGAGATAACGTGAGAGATGCCATCGCTCACGGAGCCAGGCTCCCTGAGGAGCAGCAGCCCGCAGTGCAGCCCAGGAGCCCTGGGAGGGGAGTGCTTGGCCCTTCCCCAGCACTCGGGTTTCAGTGTAACCCAACCCGGTGAGCTCCACACCTGCCTGCTGCCTGCAGACTCCTCCAGGCCTCCGCCGGCCTGCTGACATTTATATCCATTTCTAAATATCAGGGAAGTATTGCTGGGAGAGGGAGCTGTGCAATGAGTGACACCGGCTTGCAGCAGCAAAGGGAAGAAGGCGGTCGGGAGCTGGATCGGAGTGACCATGCCGATACCCCCTGAGGAATGAAGCCTCCTGTGGGAACAGAGCCTTTTCCAGCAGATGAAATGAACTTCTTCAGCATTAGCCCTGAGTAAACGCTGGTCCAGCTCATAAAACATCCTGGAGTGCAGAATTGTTTACAGACTTTATTTGTCTTGGGCCTTGTGCTTTGTGAGATCAGAGGCATTTTTATTACCCAGCTTTGTGCAATATCATTCCAGAAACAAATGCCATGTGGATGTTTACCATAATGAGGGAATACATTACAGCCTGAAAGGATGGCAGTGTCTAATAGAAATATACTTCTGGAGCACCTGGGCTCCAATCCCAAGGATGGGCTTTTCCTTGCTTCTTTTTACCCTTTTTACTCTGATTTTTACTCTCCTTGCAGCTGGATGCTCCCCACTCACAGGGCAAAGAGGCAGGACTGAGGCTTCCCTTCCTGGTGAAGGGCTTTGGTTTTGGGGAGCAGTTCCCCACAGAGAATGAGAGCCGTGGCTGGAGCGGGCAGGAGCAGCAGTGCACACCCAGCCACCTTGAGTTATACATGAAATGGAACTTGGTCAGCTTCCAGTTCTGGAATTCAGCCTTTTATTTTCCAAGGAAGATGCAAGCAGTTTGTCCTTATAGGATGCTATAAAGGCACTTTCAAGAATATTATATGGTCTGCTAATGCTACAGAGAACCTCTTAAAAACTTAATTGCCTGTGACACCGAAGAGAGGAGTTCCTTGAAAGATCCTGTGTTTTGAAACCACACAGCCAGTTCTAAATACTTTCAAATGGTACAAACCTCTTTCCTCCTGCTGACAATAAGGCTAATAGCTGAGCACAGGATAAGGGAGGCTGCCTGAAATGTTTCAGCACTGTTTTCTCATTCCATGTTTTTCTCAACGCCAAAAGACAGTGGCATTCTTGGTCTCTGACCAAACACAGGATGCGGAGACAGAGAGATCTCAATAACAAAGTGACTCTAAAAGCTTGAGAATATCTCTGCTCCCATACCCAATTCTCTTTGCCCTCCTTCCTTGTCAGCTATTCACAATCTGCTGATGTTTTAGTGAGAAAGGAGGGAAAAACATCCCAAAACCAAACTCTACTACCCATGCTTTGGAAGAAAATGGGCTTCATCAGGCACAGCTTCTGTAGAAGAGAGGTCCTGGAGCTGAGAAACTGTCACTGGAGCCCAGGTAGTTTTGACTGAGTGATGCCTCCCACTCTGGCTCCTGGCACGTGCCATAGCCCCAGCCTTGGCTCCTGCTGCAGGTCTGCTGCCCACGAGGGTAACAGAGAGGGGCTTTCCTCACATCATTTACTCATTGCACTGGCTGACCAACACCTCTGTTGATTCTGGGGAACAGGAAGCCTCAAGCGTTTCAGTCTGATCACCCACCCATCGCTTTTATTTTGGCCATGATATTTAGCACACAGGATTCTCTGGTCTCAGCCTGGCTGGGGCTAGCACAGGTGTCTGCTCTCATTCTGTTTGTCCATTAAGGACCTGTTCCACTCTCCTCATTTCCCTGTGTGGCCCATGACACACGATAGTATGAGACAGCCATACCCACTGTAACATGATGTGACATCTGAAACCTCAAAGGACACACAGACACAGACTCATACTGACTAAACTGTTAATATGTTTCCTTTGCACTTGTTCTGAAAGCAGGGAAAAAAATGGGTGCAATCTATAGCTTTAGCAATTTTTTTTTTAATGCATGTAAGCATCTCAGGGGGGTTTTTTTGTGGACAAGCAGATCCACAAAGCACAGCAGATGTCTCAGACTTCAAGATACAATGGAACATTTCTCCTCGGTCCTCAGATGAAATGGACTGGGCTTTGCTCCAGAAAAGAAAAACGATTAATCCATCACTGAGCATGAACTTAAATGAGCTAATATTGGGTATTTTAGTTCTGATGTATGTGCTAAATGAAGTAATCATTCAGGGTGTAAAAGTAATGGCTTTGGGAAAATGTTATAAAACACCATGGCTGAGGCACGTGGGGCTGCAGCAGCCTGGAGCTGGAGCAGGCACTGGCATGGCCACTGCTCCCACACCAGTGTTGTGCCAGAGCTGCAGGAATGGTCTGGATTGAAAAGGACATTAAAGCTCATCTTGTTCCCACCCTCCTGCCACGGGCAGGGACACCTTCCACTATCCCACGGTGCTCCAAGCCCCATCCAACCTGGCCGTGGGCACTGCCAGGGATCCAGGGGCAGCCCCAGCTGCTCTGGGCACCCTGTGCCAGGGCCTGCCCACCCTCACAGTCAGAGGAAGATGAGTGCACCAGGACTGAGCCACACAAGGCTACTTTGTGTATCCCCTGAGCACAGGATGAGTAAATGCTGCTTAGGGGAGGCAGTTTCCAAAAGCAGAGCCAGTGTCCGGGCACATTCTGCCTGCTCTGGCCCCTGCCTCAGCAGCCTTGAGCTGAAGGTGCCTCTGCCTTGTGCTGTACATGCCTCCTCCCATTATCTTCCAGCCTGGATTCTTTGCTCCTCAAGTACCACTAACCACAATTATACCCTTGAGCAAGGGACAGCAATTGATATTTTATCATTGGGATTTTTCGCCGTGACTTTTATACCCACCTGGAGTGAACAAACTATTACAAGTTTCATCCAATTACGTTAAGTGCAGTTGGACACATGGTACCGAGCTCAGTCTCTGTTCAGTGGGAGTGAGGGACAGTCCCTTATCAGCTCGAGGCACCATCATTCATTAAAACATCATTTGCCTCTCACCAGTGGAGCCAGAGCATAAATCTATAGGATGTCATAATGAGGTGTGCTAATGAAAGATAGGCAGAGCAGGATTAACAAAAGGCTCCTCTCCACACTGTACCTGCCTCTTACTACTTTGCTCAGTCCCCATCTTTTATGATCCCCTAGAAACGTTTCAAGGGGTGCTGGAATTGAGGCCCACAAATCCAATTAATTGCTGGTGTGGTGTGCCCAGAATGGCCATGCACCACTTACAGAAATGCCTGAGTGCAGCAGAGGAGAAAAAGGAAAGTACTGGGCATACAGGACTGTAAATGAGCCTCCCACCCATCCCAGCCTGATGTTCTTGCTCTGGGCCAAGAAAATCTTTGATAATTGGTTTAGCACCTTTGCTCTCATGAGCTGGTTTGACCACCTCTGCCCTTTCAAACAGACCAGTTAGGATCTTATTTTTACTGGAATTACTTGGTCGATGTGCCAGAGGCTAAGTGGGGAAAAGAGCCCACTCACTTCCCAGGGTCACAGCTCCTTGGGCTCAGGCATGCAGGACTCGCTGCTGCTCACGGGGTCATCCCTCATGCAGCAAGCGCTGGGGAAGGGATGGCACCGCCCGCCATGCTCCAACCCCATCGTGAGCATGTCTGGGGAGGAAAGACAGAGTTAAAGCTTGTCTTGACCTAATCACGGTGCCACTGGGATTCAACAAAGTGTCTTCGTGACACAATGCTCCTTGCACTGGTTGTCTGAGGGCTGAACCTTACATTTTGTCCATCTACAAATCAGACCGTCCATGACCTTTGAAATTGCCTGTGTGAGCAGCTCAAGTATTTTCTAAGTGTAAAGAGAAGATGTTTCAGAGCTGATCAATTTTGCAATGTATATACAACTACAGATCTTTGTAAGGGAGGAGAGAAGGGCCTGCTTTTACCAGCAGAGTTCTACATGCAGGCACTTATCCCAGTATCCCAGTATGTCACTCCAGTAAATAGACCATGACTGTGACACACGCACAGCAACACTGGTATGAAGATGCTTTTGTCAGCACCGCATTATTCACACATGGGGGTAAGGCTGGGGGGTCTCTGAAACCTCAAAACCCAGTGCATGGAGCTGGGCTGGACTGGACAAATGCCACCTACAAGTTCTCCCTGAAGCACCAGAGAAATCCAGTGGTGGCAGTTTCCAGAACCAGGTTTCAGAAGTCACTCCACTCACAGAGGAGCAGGGAGGTAGGACACTGACAATGATTTTGTGCTTCTGCCAACACTTCACATCTAATTCTGTCTGTAGTAAAGCTTTTGTAAATATAGAAATGTCATAAAAATTCACACCTTAAATCACTTTGCTGTGTCCTGGCCTTAGTCTGTCCCACAGGTTACATGTAGCAGGTGATGGCCAAGGCCCATGGTCCTCACAGAGCATAGGACGTAGCACTGGAGAAGAGCTGAACCAGTTGGCTCCTCATGTTTTTAAATCCAGGTCCAAATGTGGCAGCAGAGAATCTGGGAGGGAAAGTCTCCATTTCTGTACTGCTGTCAAAATGGGCACGCCTGGACCACGTGGGCATGTGTGGCAGGGCCATTGTTGTTGTGGTCAAGGGAGCAACATTGCCCGTGGGTCCGTGGAAGGAGGGGGAGGCTGCAAGCTCAGCGGGCCTTCCACAGAGGCTCTGGGATACACCTTTGCAGGCAGCAGCAAGCCGTAAGAGAAACACAGTATCTCCTTAATGGTGAAGTCAGGAGGTTTATTTTGGTCCAGCGCTGGCAAGGCGGGGGGAAGGGGGAAGGGAGAGGGGAGAGGGAAGGGGAAGGGAGAGGGAAAGGATCCAAGTGGAAAGAGAGCCTCGTCCTCCGAGCATTCCCTTATCACAGTTTCGAAGGGCCCGCGGGCCCAAGGCTTGAACCAATGAAAAGCTCACAGGGGATGGGTCAAAGGCAGGGTTACCTTAGGAATACACCATACATTTTGGAAGGGGGAAACAGGACAAACCATTCAAAGGAAAATACATCACCACAGTCCATCTGCCCGTCCTGCTGCCCCAGGACTGGGACTTGCCAGGGACTCGCCAGCGTGGTGGCAGCAGGGAGGCGTGCAGCACCCCCACATTGTGCTCACAGGGAGCAGCCGTGTGGTGATGGGCTGCAACATGCACGGCAACAACATAAACTTACAACTTTTGCAAATTACTGGGCATGCAGGTGTCTTCCCTGCCTTGTGTGTGTGTAGTGTATAAATACATGCATCACATTTAGCCCATTCCTTGCAATTTCTGCTTTCCAGAGAGCAACCACTACCTGTGGCCCTGGAGACCCAAAGTGCAGCTGAGAACCAGCTGCTCTAATAACTCACCTGCAGAATCCTACACAATACACCCCTGGAGGGAGTGAACCAGGTGCCTGAATGCATGGGGGAATCTTGCTTCTATTTATCTTCTGCTTTTATCCAATTATCTGGGTTTTTACCACCTATAATGTGTTTTTCTTCCCAGCATGCCCAGAAGAAGCACTACACCAAATTGCCCAAAAAGAGAATTGCTGTGGAGACAGATGAAGTGACATGGCTAAGGTCACCCAAGGGCTGTGTCTAAGAAAGGAGCTGAACCTGGGCTGCTCCCAGCAGGAACTGAGTACAGTGTAGGCTCTGGATATACCTGGATGCCACTGGAGGACAAGAATTTCACTGCTGGAAAGGGACCCACTGTAAGTCCTGTCCCACCTCTGCACACTTAAGGTGCAGGGAGAGAAATTCATGGAAGAGAAATTCCTTGACAGCTCTGCAAGGTGAGACAGCCAAGGAGCAACATCTGGTGCTAACACTAATGGCCCCAGGGTGAGGTCTCTGCCCTTCTTGGGGCAAAGTGTGTGTGTTTGGGAGGGGAAAATGTTGCCAAATCTGAAGCCAGTGAGACCAGCAGGTCAGCAGAAGATACTAATATTTTCTAGTATTTTCCTTTTCCAGGTCATGTGCAGAGCTTACTGGGAAAGGCACGGCATGCCCACAGCTGGGCCAGATGTGCAGCTGATTCCTTCATTTGCCTTTTTGGTTCCTATTCTCATGTTGATACATATCAGTCCAGCTCTGCAAAGCTGACTTTTCTTTCTTACTACTCCCAGAAATACCATTTTGCAATGATTTTTCCATTTCTAGAGTGGGTCAGATTGTCATGGTCAGTGTCCCTGTTGTGGTGTCTAAGTGGATTAGGGAGGTGGCACAGGGCTGAAGCAGAATGGCATGGCCAGAGCTCTGCCACCAGCACCAGAACCCTTGAGAGTGTTCCCCCAAAGGCTCCTCAGGGAGTAGGAACCCAAGCAGATTCTTAAGAAAATGTTCCCATGAGAAACTCTTCTAGAAAAGCTGAAACTGAATTTGAACCAAAAGTGCAGGAGACAACCAAGGATCCCAGAATGGTTTAGGCTTGAAGGGACCTTAAAGACCATCTAGTTCAGCCCCCTACCATGGGCAGGAGCACCTGCCACTACACCAGGTTACTCAAACACTTGACCTTGCTTCAAGCACTGTTAGAAGAAAGTCTCTCTGGCTAAAGTCTAGCTGTATTCCTGCACTCCAGTAAACCTGGCTGCTGTCTCCCTCCTGGACATGACTTCATTCTACGAGGTTCCTCAGCCCAGGCTCTCAGTGCCTCAAAAGCAATTGTTTGTGCTGTAGTTGGGAAATGTGTATCATCACAGTTGCCTTTTTTCCCACTGCAGAGTAATTAATCGATATTTCTCATGGAGGGCAGTCAATTCTCATTACGCTGGGCTTTCACAAAGCTGGTTTGTTTGGGTTTTTTCACACAAGTGGAATATCCAAGAGACACTTTGTGCTAAGGCTGAAGTCTCTGTGTCACAATCATTCTCTTCGGGCTGTGAGAGTGTGAAGGCAGCACTCAGAGGCAAACTGAAGGCAAATTTTATGTTGAGGGAGGCAGCCACAGGTTCAGAACTCTCTGCTGGTGTAAAATTAGTGGAGGTTTTACTGCAAACTTTTCCATGCAGCTCTGTGTCAGCTGCTGTGAGCCTGTGAGACAGTGCCAGGGGCTGGGGCAGGAGCATGGCAGAGTGGAGGCTGCAAGGCACCAGCTTTTTCTTAATTCAAGATCATGGAATCCAGGAATGGTTTGGGTTGGAAGGGACCTTAAAGACCATCTCCTTCCACTCCCTGCCTTGAAGGTTCAGGGACACCTTCCACCAGACCAGGCTGCTCCAAGCCCTGTCCAGCCTGGCTTCTCTCGGCAACCTGTGCCAGGGCCTCACCATCCCCAGCATAAATACCTTCTTCCTAATATCTAATTCATATCAACCCTCTGTTAGTCCAAAACCATTACCCCCATCCTACCACAACAAGCCCTGCTAAAAAGGGCTTTGTCCCCCTCTTTTTCACAGACACCTTTCAGTACACAAAGCCACAATAAGGTCTCCCTGGACCTTTCTCTTCTCCAGGCTGAGCAATCCCAATTTCCACGACCCTGTGCCAGGAGTGAGCATGGCACATTCATGCCAGCGTGGGGCTGCCAAGGATCACAGTCCCAGCAGCACTGCCTGCTCCAGTGCTCCCTATAAATACCTGTCTTGGGGTGACTTTGTGATGTATCCCCTATCGCCGCTCCATGCCCAGATATGATCCTGAGCCTTTCTGTGCCTTTAAACTGAGCCCAAGAGAGGGGAGAAAGAAAAAAACTGAGCCAACTTTTCAAAGCAGTCTGTGCTTCAAGGTCACTCCTCCTCTGCGTTCTTCTGCTGTGGGGAGAAGAGCGGAGGAAGCACCCTTCCTGCTTTCCAGGAGGGTTTTTTGGCTCTGTTTCTTTGGAGAGAGAGATGGAAAGTGGTTTTTCTGGGACTTTGGTTTCTTTTTTTCTTCTTTTCTGGACTTGTTCAGAACACCAGAACCCCACCAGGGGACCTTCCATTGGCTTGGAGGTGGCCCCCCACTCTGACCCAGGCTCCAAGGAGGAGGGGAGAGACCACACCCAGAGAAAGACTCTAAATATTCCAGGTTTCTCTCCCAGCGAGAGGTTTTATTATTTAGCTTTATTATTCTTTACCTGTGTGTTTGTTAATAAATAGTTTTTTTAATTTTCTCTTTCACATTCCTCCGAGGAAAATATTTTTTTCCTCCGAACCTGGTGGGGGGAGGGACGGCTATAACCTGCCTTCCTTTGAGGAGACGTGTTGTGGCTTGGTGGATGAGGGCACCGTGATGTTCCTGGAGGCGTCTCCACGGGGTCTGGAGTCGCTCCCTGTGATGGTTTTGGCCAAATTTAGGGGAAACATCCAAGGGGAACGTCCCCTGCAAAGGAGATGCCACCCCTCCCCCCTTATCAGGTTCGNTGTAAGTCAGCAAGCTGGTCTTCTTCAAGGGTTATAGCAAGATGGCATTCCTCAAACTGCTGGCATGCCTTCCCTTCTCAGTAGTAGCTCTCTCAGTAGTCCTCCCTGGGCTTTTCTCCTCTCTCTTATGTGTTACCTCCCCGAGGGTCAGCTGGTTTCTGACCCTTAGTGGAAACACCTGATTTGACACACCTGTAACTCATCAAGGTCAAGTCTGCCAGTATAGTTCTTCTTTCAAGCATAAGTTATGTACAATGTTAAAGCACAGAAAAACACAGGAATCATGGCCAAGTGGGAGCTGAATAATGTGGGATATAGCACAAATCACCCCATGACACTCCCGCAGGGCCGCTGCCCTTCCAGCTGACGAGCTTGGATGCACCAAGGCTCCCCTCCTGTCCCGTCCTCTGAGCCTCCATAACGGGGTGGGCCCCTGGAGGGGGCAGCTCAGAAGGGACCAGGCTCTCATAGGAGTGAAGAGGTAGCATCAGCTTTAGTCAGAGAAGCAGTCGGCACTCACACGCACACAGGCGGATGATGAAAGAGTCAGGAAGGGTTCTGGCATGTTCTTGACCGAGAGGATTTGTTTCAACCTCATGGCAGGGGAGGTTAGGAGCCAGGAACAAGATGGAGGAAGGATTTGGGGCTTTTATAGGTTCACAGGGCGGGCCAAACATCGGGATCAAGGGTGTTGGGGTGCAGGGGCGGTACAGAGACGGGGCTAGGGTAAGGGACCAATGGGAATCCCGCGAGGGAGGTACAAGGGCCAACGGGGAATGCAGGGAAGGGAAAACACACATGTAAGGAATAAAGGGGGCAGGGAGAAGCAATGGATCAATCAAAGGAACAGAACTGGGGTACATAATGTCCTTAGGAGAAGCCTGCCTCTCAGGCCTGGGGGAAGACCCCCTGCCACATCCTTCAGTGGGCTGGGTCACCACAACAGAGACGTTCCTTTTGGACATTTTCCCTGAATTTGGCCCAAACTGCCACAATACCTGATCCATCCCCATGGGGTGGTGTGGGCAAGGGAGGGGCACTCTGCTGCCTGCGCAGGTGCAGCACGTGGCAGCTGAGGGCTGAACAGCACCAGCAGAACTGGGTTGGAGTCTTCCAATGGGCTCCCCAGGTCCTTCCTGACTCCGTGTATTTTACTGTACAATACAGCACTGGAAGTCATTATTGTCACAAAGAATCACTAATTCAATAATGCCGCTACCCTGCAGGAATAACAACCACGCTATATTAATGCATTTCCCCCCTCGTATTCTTTGCAGAACACAAAAGCTGTTCACAGAATGCAAGAAGACTTGGAGCAAGGACACCATTAGTGCTGCCGTGCATTGCTCACACCCAATCGAAGGGTCGGAAATCATGATTGCAAACCACATTTTTGAATGCCATTCACAAATACAAAAAAAAAATTGCTGAAAGTTAAAACTTCAAATAAAAGTAGGAAAGCTGCCTGGCATTGCACGATAACGCAGCACTTTATTATTCCTCTTCAATTGTTTGACGTTTATGCCTCTGTTTAGCAAGTCTGTTCGTTATCGTTCTCCAATTAACAGAGACTTTTTTCAGATTATTTTTATGAAATTCTCATTTAATTAGCAATACAGCTGAATCTCAAATGGCAGTTTTAAAAATATCCTTCTACTGATCAAGCAGCCAAATGGTCTTTCTGAGATATTTGCAGAATTGTAAACCTTCATTTGTCTGCTAATTATCCCCCCTGCTTAGATGATGGGAATGGGAACACCTGACAATCAGGGGTTATTCACCGGACACTTCCATTGAGCATGGTGTGGAAAAATACAGATTTCACTTATTAAAACCTTCTCAGGGGCTTTTTTAAAAGTAGAGAATGGGATTTATCAGATGATTTTCAGAATCCGCACAATAGATGGGGAGTTAAAATAAAAGGACAAATAATAGAAAACAGGTGTGATAGGAGACGTCAGGCATTCTACAAGCACAAAGCAAAATGAGAGGAAATACACTGATAATACAATAAGGAAAAAAAATAAACTGAACAGTAAAATGTCAGTGAATGGGCCCTCCTGCTATACAGCTGGAGACCATTATGGTATTTAGCAACGCATACTTAAATAAGCTTAAAATGCATATCTGCCATATATTGGTGGGTGTATGTAGTTTGGGAGGAAAAAAAATCCTTTAATCTACCACTGAACCACTTCCACATTTGCAGGGGAATGTGGCAGCTCTCCAGGTCCCTGCTAGTCAGCACTCCCTTTGCTCCGTGGTGCTGCCCCTCTTCAGCTCTTTGGGGTGGGTGAGCACAGGGACTCCTGTGCTCCACTGCCTGCCCCCAGCACCACAGGGAGGTTTGTTAGTGGCATAAGGGCATAACTCAGGTTTGCCTAGCACAGGGCTACAGGGCAAAACAATGAATTTGAGGCCAAAGGAGACAGAGTCATACAATGGTTTGACCGGGTAGGGAGCTTAAAGATCATCCAGGTCCAGCCCTCTGCCATGGGCGGGGACAACATTTTCTGTTTCAGGTTTTAAGCCTAATTCTAGCAGGACATCAGGAGCCTTCTGCCCATGCCAGAGGTGAGTTTTGGATGCTGCTGGTGTTACATACATTCTGCCACTATGGCTTTGCTGTGCTCCTGCTCTCATTTATATCCCAACAGTGCTCTGGAGCCCAGAGGCAGGAGGAAGGCGAGTGAATACCAGTGTGGCCGTTTCAGTGGCTGGAATGGACATAGGGCTTGCAAGACCCCACCAGCCATCCTCACCAAGGCTCACAAGCTCCAAGAAGGTCTTCCAATTCAGTGGCTGGGGGCCAGGAGAGAAGGCAGGAACGCCTCCATGCAGGCATTAAAGGGGAGTAATGGAATAGTCCGCTGCTGCCAGATAAGTGGAGAGGATTCCTCAGAGAGTCCCTCTGGATCTCCAGCCACAGTAATACATTGTTATGAATCTCTATCAGTGCACTTGTAGTGCAGCTGGAGAGTATGTCTGACATTGCCTCCAGTGACCTTTTCAATATAGTCCAAGTGCTGCAGAGCTGGTCTTTCAAGACGAATTCAAATCGAATTTACTCAGGCAGAAAGGATTGGCCTGAGGATAGCCCTGCTACTCACTTCACATTTCTCCTTGTCATTCTCATGGAAATTACAGTTCTGTATGCATGGTGCTTCTTCCTACGAACTGCAAATGTCTCCCATCAAACAGGGACAGCCAGTTCTAAGGGAGGGTTTGGAGTGGCCCGGTAGTGACAGCCGTGTTGGGCACTGCAGGGCTGCTGGTGGCAGCAGCAGTGGGAGGATGGAGGTGTGAACTTGAGCACAACCTGTTGAAAGGTGGCGATGTGACCCTGTGCGCTGGCACACCAAATTAGCTGCTGCATGTCAGGCACCCACCATCGCGTCAAAAAATGCAGCTCATTGCCATGGGATGGAATAGCTGAGATTTGGATGAACTTCAGGTGCAGGGAGAGGAATTAATGGGAGAGAAATTCACTGACGGCTCTGCAAGGTGAGACAGCTGAGGAGCAACATCTGGTGCTAACACTAATGGCTCTGGGGTGGGGTCTCTGCCCTTCTTGCGGCAAAGGGTGTGTGTTTGGGAGGGGAAAATGTTGGTGTTTTCATGTGCTTTCCTGGGACACTATGATTATTTCATACGTTTGTCTGAGGTGGTTTAAAATGTAATTTCTTTGATTAATTTGGTGTCTATATTTTCACTGTTTTGTTCGCTCCAATTTATGACAAAATTGAACAAAGTGGGTAACAAAATATAGCCCTGTCAGGCTCCTGTCTTCACGGATATAAAGAAAAATGTGAAACTGTCAGGCACACAAATGTGCCAAACCCCAAGGAAAATTATTACATTCTGCTTGACATTTACGTTAATTTTACAAAATTCTGTAATACCATTATAAATAATAATAATAAAAAGCAGCATGGAAATATTTTTAAGTGTATTTATTTTCATTTGCTAGCTGGGTGATTTATGAGTTTGTTTTATTTTCTTTTTTCCCCCTCTCTGCATCAGAAGAGAGAATGAGCACCTTGAGCTCGAGTGCTGCTGCCTGCCTGACTGCAGGGTGGCTGCAGTGGGGTACCCAAGGAAATGTGCCTGCTCACAAGAAGGGGGCAAAGTGACAGGGGACATGTCTGCTTCCAAAAGCTCTGCAAGGCTGTTGTTGAGCCCCTGTAAAGTTTTCTCTAACGGACAGGTCACTGGGTCAGGTCAGTGACTGCCAATGCCAATCCAAGAAAGTTGGTTTGTGCCAGCTGAGGGTCTAAAGAGGGGCTGATCCAGCACTGCTACGTGGGAATGGGAAACAGACACCCAAATAAGTGTGGGAAGTGAGCAATCTAATCCAAAGACTAGTAATGAAAGTAGAGAAAGAGCTGAGACAAAAGGCACAAGGGGGTGGAAGCCTGCAGCATTCATCTTTCAAAAATGGGATGAGCAAAGGCTCTTTGAAAAAATGCACGTGGGTGATGCTGGGGGCCCAATCCTGCTCCGCCTGCTGATGTGAGCACCACGTTCTACCCTTCCCTTGAGACCAGGGCTGGCTCCTTAGGCCACCCCAGCCTTGAAGCTCCTGTGCAGAAGCACAGATGCTGTTGACTGTAGCAGTTTTTAATTGAGAGGTGGCTGTTCTCTCTGGCTCTTTGGGGGAGCTCAAAAGGCCATCAACTCCCTTCATTCTCTCAACTCACTTTCTTCTGAAAATCCTGTTCTCCTCCCCACCAAGCCTCAAAGTAGAGTCACACACCCCATAGGAAATGGGAGAAGAAAAACCGCTTCAAGACATCAAGGTGACTGCTCCTCTGACAGCTGAAGGCAAAGAAAAGTGTATGAAAATAATTGATGGGATGTAGCAAACGGGGCTGGCATCATTTACATACTGAACTGACAGCATGTGGCACTCACAGGCCCTTGCCACTGTAAATAATACCATACAGTGACACAGAAAAATCTTATTTATCTCAGAAGTTAAAAACGCACCGTCTGAGTGGACAGCCAGCTTCTGGACTCCTCAAGAAAATGTTTCTACAGGAGAGGTTGCATTAGATAAAGGTATATAACCTGGCTGATATGGGCAAGGCTCTGTTAGTCAGTGAACTCCAGGGATTTCCAGCCCATCTTCATGATCCCTGCATTCACCCCAAGGGCTGATGCATTGCCTGGGACACAGCTCTAACACACCGAAGTCTGAAAACCTCAAAGGGTTTTGAGTGGTCAGTACTTGTTACCTTTCACCCTTGTCATCCCCATAGTCTCTTATTGCCAAGGTGCTCGGGTTTCCTTTAGAGCCTCCAGCTGTGCTGCATTTGGGGTTGAGTGCTCCAGCTGCTCCCCACTACCCTCCCTGCTGCTCTCAGAAAACCACCTGGTTTGGTTAGAGGAAGCTCAGTGTAAGTAGCTGTGCTTGGGTAATCTGCCTTGTTTTGGCAAGAGCGGGTCAGAGAGTGTTCTCTGGGTTGGGATATCCAGGGGGCTGGTGACCTTTGCTGCTGAGCAAGTCCTTGCACAGCTTCCACCCACCTGTACCTGATGGAGGGTGCGCCCTGGCCATAACAGTGAGGAATGTGTCACAGCACTGGTCCTCTAAGCCCTGGCTAAGCCCTGATGTCCTTGGATTGCTCAGCTGGTGGGAACAGCTTTGCTGAGGAGTGGGGCGCTTTTAGAGGAAAAGGCTTTCCTGTTGGGTGAAAGGTTTTGGTGAGCTAGTGTCCTGGGTTACCGTGTATTCTATTACCATCTTCATGAGCTGTTGAAACCGTGTTTCATGTTGAAACCACGTGTAGCCATGTTCCCTGCCTCCTCCCTCCAGACTATCTTCTGTTAGTGGGCCCAACAATGCCTTGCCTCATGACCCACAGATAACTCACTTCTGGACCATGTCCTGTTAATGGGCCCATCAATGCCTC
>WEIT01024720.1:850559-873826 GCA_013389985.1 Dryoscopus gambensis | reverse complement strand
GTAAAAGAACTGTTATTCCTATTCCCCATATCTTTGCCTGAAAGCCCTTGATTTCAAAACTATAATAATTCGGAGGGAAGGGGGTTGCATTTTCCATTCCAAGGGAGGCTCCTGCCTTCCCTTAACAGACATCTGTCTTTTCAAACCAAGACAGCTCGTCTCTTCCAGCTTGTAAGGTTTAATTTGTTTTCACCTGTGAGGGATGGCTGCTGTTGGGCTCTAAAGCCTGGGGAAGCAGTGAGGCTCTATCATCCCAAACAAGCCAGGAAGCTCATTCCTGGTGTTCCCAGCAGCATCCCTGTCATGCTGGCTCAGTGGCCAGCAAGGACCCCTCCATGCTGTACTCAAGTGAGTAGAGCTGCTCCTGTGCAAACCCCAACTACCTCCTCTCTCTGTGGCCACGTCAGCCCCCCGGGGCTGTGCTCTGCCAGCCAGCAGGTCTCCACTCAACCTCTCCTTTATAAAGCCCTTCTGGGATGTGAAATGTGCTGCTGCTCAGGAGAAGGCGTTATAATGGGCAGGTACCTGTGGGGGAAGACGGATCACTGAGTCAGAAATCAATCGAGAGCTTGTGATAGCATCATAAATCAGGGGATGCTGAGCGTTAAAGAAACCCAGCACTTGATTTATAACTTGGCACAAGCCATTTGTCGCCAGCCAAGATTTCAGAAAGAGAAACATTTTTTTAAGCTTAATTTAACATTATTTTCTTCCACTGTGCTAAGTGTTTCTGTAGGGTTTATTTCTCCCCCCACAGATAAAACTCAATTTGCAGATAAAAGCAGCCAAATGACATCTGAAAATTTTGTTTCCATTTGAAATGCTTGATAGGTTCATGCTCTCTTTACCCTTATCCATGGTCATTCTTCTCTCAGCTTAGACTCCTTCCTGATGCCTTTTAGTATTGAGTCTCGCTGGGAGTAGGAGGCTTTTGCTGGTAGATGGCTGGTGCACATCCAGCTCATCCTGCTGGGAAGTATTATCAGTTAATCACGGCTCTGCTGCTGATGTGGAGCTCATTTTGGTAGCAGCAGCAGGTAGGCAGCTGCCTCACCTCAACCTCCCCTGTTAGCTGCGGGTCTGGGCGGCTGCAGGAGAGGCTGAGCAATGGCTCCAGTGGCCACGGGATTTACCCGGAGCTGCAGTGGCTCGGGAGGGGGCAGTCTGTGCTGCTGCTGCCCAGTGCTGAGGCTGGGAGCCTGCAGTGCCTGATACATCAGAATGGCTTATCTGTCCCTGCATCTCAGCATCTCCAGGAGCGCATCTTCCCTCTTATGCTGCCAGGTGATGTGTCATTTATATATATATATATATATATATAATTTTAATGAGGAATTAAAGTATTTTCTGGTGTAAGGGATTTCTTTCGGAGAATTTAAAATTAAGCATCTGTTAATTCTAAGGTGTTCTGGACATCAGGCTTGATGGACAAGGCTGTTCCCAGAGAAATTACCTTTTTTCTGTCATTTTATAGTTGGATTTTGGACTTGATTTCTTTGGGTGCCTTAAACTGGGTTGGGAAAGCACAAAGGAGAGCTATTCTGGAGTTTTCTGTTTGCCCTGGGGACACTGTGTATATGACAGGTACACAGTGTGTGGGCACAGGAGCAGCCTCGCCAGGGTCATGGTCACAGCACCGAGCCTGTCTGAGTCCCAGACGTGTTTGGACAATGCCTGCAGGCACATGGTGGGATGTCTTGGAGATGTTCTGAGCTAAGAGTTAGACTTGATGATCCTTGTGGGTCCCTTCCAACTCAGAATATCCTGTGGTTCTGAGATAATTGCGCTTCTTAGTTGGAAATATTTGTCAGTGCAAGGCATTGTGCACGAGGTCACAGTGGGACCGTGCTCAGTTTGCAGCTTGTCTCAGACCCACGTGTGGTTCTGGCAAATCTGTTCTGGGCCAAAAAAGATAACAAACAAGAAGAAATTTTAAAAAGTATGGAACTCAAATATTCTTCTCTTACAAATGGTGCCTATGGTCCACTTAGCTTCATATACACAAAGTAATATTGTTCATAGGCAAAAATCCCGTGAGCTTCCTGGAACAGAGAGGATTGGTGTTGCTAAGTTACCAGTGGTATGCTGGCATGCTGAGATAAATCAATACAGCTCCAAATATTAAAGCCTTTAAAACAAAATCAAAGCTGTGTCCATAGTCCCCAAAGCTCCCTCTCTACCTTGCAGCAAACGGGGCCCTGGAGCTGTGCAGGAGCCGTGGGCACAGTGGCAGCGCAGGCTGCTGCCCTGCCTTTCGCTTCTTTCTTTGTCCACTCCTTGAACTAAAAGTGAGACTGGGCTGAGCCATCCCAGAGGAGAGAGCAGGATGGAGGGGGTGGGCAACAGAGCTTTGTATGGATGTGGAGGTGACTTCTGTCTGCTCTGCAGCTGCTCCCAGCCCGTCCCTCCTGCACGAGCAAGTGTCCGGCCTTGCACAGACACGTGGCAGCAGCAGCTCTTGTCTTCTGGGGCCTGGCAAGCTTTGCCCTGGGCGAGATGCTCTGAGCTCGGCCTGAAAGGGCCACAGAGCCCTGAGCAGAGTCATGGCATGTCCTGACAGTGTCTGCTGAGAAATGGGGACAGGGGAAATAGCTATAAAAAATGCCAGAGCAGCTTGGTTCCCCTGGGAAGTGCCTCGGCTGCCAAGATCCCAGGTCCCTCTTCACCCTGGGGTGGATGTGCAGGTGGGGCAGTATTGTCCTCGGAGAGGAGGTAGATAACTTTAATCGTTTGAGTCCTGCTCTAAATTAAATAAAAGTGAGGAAATCACATCCTGCAGATCGAAAGAGAACCAGCAAAGCACAGAAAAGAAGTAACCCTCTTTGGCTCATTTACTAGAGTGAATAAAATTGGTGGTGATTGACCTAACTTGCCTGTATAAATACAATTTATATAATTTGCTGAGACTGATTTTTCTAGAGATGAAGAACGGTACGGGAAGATTTTGCTCTGGAGTCAAATGATAGCAATGCCCTGCACCCACAGGCATGGAGTGGGACGCCTGGATCAGGTCTCTGGGCTTGGAAATCCCAGGGAACAGGAGCTCAGGTTCTGAAATGCAAATGTGAAACAATCAGAGACCTGGGTGCACGGGCACAGTGCTGAGATAAGTCACTTACTGGCGCCTGAGAGTGGGTTAAGCTGTCTATATAGACACAGCCCTTGGAATTTGTGTGACAGTAATATCTAGAGAAATCTACCAGGATTAGATCACTTATATTAGATTTGGTAGATATGCATGTACAGCCTCTTCTCCCAAAAGATTGTAATGTAAGTAGACAAGTCAAAATAGTGGTGAGAAAAAAAGGCTGTAACTTTACTCCAGTTTATAGATGGCAAACTAGAGCACAGCAAGGCTCAGTCACTTGCCCACAGGGACAAAAAAATGTGTAGTTAAGCTGGGAACTGAACCCAGCTTTTGTTAATTCTAGCTCCAGCAAGTTCTGAAGTGCCAGGACAGGTTGAGGATGCTGCATTGATCCATCGCTGGCACAGAGCCCTCAGTCCCTGTGGCTGCTGGGCTGGGACAGCTCGGGACAGAGGGCCAGCCCTGGCAGTGTGCCAGGACCGGTGCTCAGTAGCCCGTGGGATGTGTTGGAGCTGGTGCTGTTCTCCAGCAGCTTCGTGGTGCCAGTGAGGAGGTGGCACCTCCACGCCGCTCCCTGGGGGAGGAGCAGCAAGGCCCGGCAGCAAGGCCCGGCAGCAAGGCCTGGCTCCCCCGTGGGCCCCTTGCCCACAGCCGCTGGCACAGCGGGGAGTTGTGAGGGTTGGTGGCAACATGGGAAAGGCAAACATCCCTGGTGGGGAAAGAGGCAAAGCTGGAGGATCGTTTGGAGGCGTCTGCTACAGCTCCTGCACCAAGCTGTCCTTCACAGGAGTCAGTCGGAGCCCACTGCTGGAAGCACGGGTGGAGAGCAGGAATTCCCCAGCCTGACCCTGCACCTGCTGTGCCTTGGTGGCCCAGCAGTGACGGGTGCTGGGCTGGGCTGGTGGGGTGCTCTGGAGTGAGCAAAGCTCCTGAGGAGCTGCTGGAAGCCAAGATCTGGCAGATTTCCAGGCTCACTGGGAAAGCTCATCCTTTCATTGCTCCTTTCCTCTTCCGGGGGCCCTGGGAGATCACAGACCTTCAGGAGAGCCTTAGCAGGAGATGAGGAGCCATGAATGAGGTTTCTTCTTTCCCTACTGAGCATCAGAGTCTCCCTGCACTGTACTTGCAGCAAACAGCCCAGCAGTGCCTCCAGCCATGAGGTATCTCCATCCATCTGGAAGTGACAATGGGACTTCTCTTGGTCATCCTGGAGAATTTTTATTATAGGGGCAGTAAGAGGAGAGTGAGAAATGAGGCTCTGGGAAGCCTTGATTCAGTGGGCTGTTCCCTTGCTCCTCAGCATCCCTGTCCTTCATTTGTCTTTCCTCTGTGAGATAGAATATTCAGAACTGCCAAATTCTTGAGGTTTTCACCAGCTCTATGTCTGCTTGGGAAGCATGGCTTTCTCTTTTCTTTTTCTTTTTTTTTTAGAGGTTCTCGAAAACAATCTCCCCTTTGTTTTCCCTCCTACTAGAAAGCTGGAATATTGGCAGTCTCTGGCTATAATCCACACCAGCTGACATTTTTTTGGATAAGCTTTGTCCTTCCACCTTTTCCCTGTGTTGAACAGACCAGCACATACCTCTTAGAAGAAACCAGGTTATTATAATACAGCTTGTGTGGCACTAAGAGGAGAGGAGAAGCAATAAAATGTGCAGGTGTGCACAGCTGGCCAAGCTGTGATACTTGTTCCAAGAGAAGGAAGTGTCCAAAGCCAGGCTGGGTGGGGCTTGGGGCAACATGGTCTAGTGGAAAGTGTCCCTGCCCATGGCAGGGGGCTGGACTGAGGTGATCCTGAAGGTTCCTTCCACTCCAAATCTTTCTGTGATTCTTACGTATATTTTAATTAATTTGGTTGAGTAATGATTAAGTCTCCAGAGACCTCTCCCTTCTCGTTTTTACCTACTCCATGAGAAGTAGGAGGAGGCCTCTGTAGAGAAATGCCAGGCAGAATTCAGGTGATTGTTGTCCAAACTAAGATAAGAAAACACATTTTCATGGACATCAGCCAGCGAGGATTAGCAGGCATGGAGTGGGATGCAGGTGGAGAAATGATTACAGGTTGATAAAGACAGATGTAAGACATAAACAGCTAAAAATTGGTTTAAATATTTATAAGAGCCCAGAGGTCTCCTACAAATGTTATATTTGGGACCGAGCTGGAGTGATTTATAGCTGCTCTTTGCACTGCTCACTCTGCTTTCATCGCTCCATGGTCTGAGCTAACCTGGGTGTCCCACAGTTGAGGGAACTTAAGGTCACACAAGCACTGCACACTGCACGGTGCTGTCCTGGAGGGGCCTTGTGTGAGCATTTCCGAGCCCCCTGGCTCCAGTAGAACGTGCTCCCAGGGCTGGAGCCCCTCTGCTCTGGAGCCAGGCTGGGAGAGCTGGGGGTGCTCACCTGGAGAGGAGAAGGCTGCAGGGAGACCTCAGAGCCCTTTCCAGGACTTAAAGGGGCTCCAGGAGAGCTGGAGAGGGACTGGGGGCAAGGGCTGGAGGGACAGGACACAGGGAATGGCTTCCCACTGACAGAGGGTAGGTTTAGGTTGTATACTGGGAAGAAATTCTTGGCTGTGAGGGTGGGCAGGCCCTGGCACAGGGTGCCCAGAGCAGCTGTGGCTGCCCCTGGATCCCTAGAAGTGTCCAGGGCCAGGCTGGATGGGGCTTGGAGCACCCTGGGATAGTGGAAGGTGTCCCTGCCTGTGGCAGGGCGTGGAATGAGATGAGATTTGAGGTCCCTCCCAACCCAAACCATCCTGTGGTTCCATGGTCCCTCTACTGCACATCCAGCACAGAGAAATTGTGCCCATGGAGGACCCTGGAGAGGTTACGGTCCCCTGGTGTTTCCCCAGGAGCCTTGGCTGTGTTTGCTGACAGTGCTTGCAGTTCCACTCTGCTGTGACAGCTGGTTGTAGTCTGGAACACTCGTGTGGCTGCAGGTTGGAAAGGTCCCTCCACCCCACCCAAACACCTCTCCCTTTGTGTGTCCTGATAAAGTCTCAGGCAGGTGTGGTGTGAGGGGACTTACAGTGGCTCTTTGCCTCCAGCCAGATCAGTATAAGGCGAGTTTGCATCCCAGTTGCTGCAAACAGGGCAGGACCCTGCGCACAGAGGAGCTCTCCCTGAGGAGGGAGAGCTGGTGGCACGAGGAGTGGGCAGCACAGGGGGAGCGGGGAGCCTCAGCAGAAAGGAGCAGAGGCAGTGCTGGTGGGAGAGACTTGAGGGACAAAGAAGCTGAGGGAGAACAGGACTGGGCTCTCCAAGGCAGGCATGGAGAGCAGAAGGACCAGAACCAGGCAGGAGATGGGGCTGGTGGGAATGAGGATGTGCTCGTTCCTGCGATCCAGTGCCTGCCTCGCGCAGATTTGTGCTGGGAACAGCACCCCGCTGGAGGTGAAGCCCCACTGACAGCAGGTGAAACTCTCTCCCCCCTGGCCGCCCCCCAACTCGTCAGGCCAGCCCAGTCTTGGGGGGCTTCAGAGGGGAGATGTTTCAGAAACCAGGCGAGAGATCCACAGAGGCTCAGGTTCCTTATGTTTATTCTCAGGGATGAAGGAGGAAAAAGAGGAAGAACAATGGCGGAGCCGGGTTTTGTCGGGGGTTCGGTAGGTGTGGGTTCTTGGCCCTGGGCCAGTGGGATACAGAAAGGAAGGAAGGGTCAGGCTAACATAGTTACAGCTTGTGGGGGTCTCTTGGGAGGATCATACCATTCCCCAGGGAAATGTAACAAGCAGGGGGCACAAGTTTGTCCCCACACACACCTCGGTGGGTGCAGAGTCCCCCCCTTCAGGCTGTACCCCTGTGCAGCTGTGGGGTGTGACCTCCAAAGACAAACGTTCCCGCTTGCTAAGCAGAGGAGAAAGAGCTGCTGCTATTAATTATTAATGAAATCTCACACACAGCATTAAAGAACCGGGCAATTCTTTTTGGCAAGTGTAATGAAAAAATTAATTGAATAATCATTCCGTGTAAATAGATTTAGATAAGCTTCTCGTCTTTCTTTTTCAATTTTTTTTTCCTTCCCCTCCTTCTCTCTCCCTACTCACACCTTCCACTTTTCAGTAG
This sequence comes from Dryoscopus gambensis, assembly GCA_013389985.1. Taxonomy (NCBI): domain Eukaryota; kingdom Metazoa; phylum Chordata; class Aves; order Passeriformes; family Malaconotidae; genus Dryoscopus; species Dryoscopus gambensis. The sequence goes on along the minus strand of WEIT01024720.1, from coordinate 866,671 downwards.
AGAAACATTGTGATTTATTGCTTGGAATATTGTTTTAATTCTGAGCATCCTGTGGTGAGCAGTGGCTGTACTGGCTGGGGCCACCAAGTCCCTTGGGTCCAGACAGTCTTACTTAAGGGATGCAGAGTAGCATGAGGGAAGAAAAGGCCATTAAAATTTACTGCTATTAGGAACACTTCAAAAGAAACTGAAATGCCTGATTTATAGGGTGTTGTTTTGTTAATGGCTTACAGAGCCTGATCCTGTTCCTGTCTATGAGTCCATCCAGTTTTTAGGAGGTTGCTGGAACTGGATCCAGGCCCCACCTGCTTTAGGGACCACGTGGTGGGGACCATCCCCTGCCCTGCTGCAGTGACCTGGTATTAGTGAGATGCTGTTACTGTTCCCCGAGGCTGCTCAGGTGCCTGTCAGCTTCATGCTCTAAACTTTCATGTGCAGTGGGAGGAAGCATGAGAAGCCTTCTAATTTTTCTTTTCTCCTTTCCCTTTAGGGAGCTGCTAATGTTTCCCGAAGAATGAGCCTAAAAGTGACCCTTGGGCAGGGTTGGGCATCCCTCTGAGCTCCTTGGGGGCTGCGCTGCCAAGAGCCGTGGGAGGGATGTGGAGCAGCCAGGCCAGGGCAGCCCTTCCCAGCAAGGATCCAAACCCCAAACAGAGCAGGGCCAAAGCACTGAATTCCTCCCACATGCCAGAGCCTGGGGCTGGGCTGTCTCCTGTGAGACCAGCGAAGAAACCCCTTCTTATGCTGTGCTCTGGTTCCCACCTCCCATCAGAAGCAGTCTGGCTTTTTCTCTCATGTGTGTTTTAGTGAAAAATACTTTCCATTAAATTTTATCACAGAGAATCTTCTTTAGGGTCTCCAGCCCTAATTCCATAACACAGAATATTTGTAACGATAGAAACCTTTTCTACCTTTACCCATGAAACTTCTCAATTGTCACTACTCTGCAAAGTGCCATAAATTTAAGGAAGAGCCAGGAGAGAATGTCTTTTCATAGGAATTTCTTACGGCTTTTAAAATTAACAATCAAAAATACACACCAAAATAACCAACCCCCTTTCTCCCCTCCTACGTAGGGCCCTGAATTCTCACAGATGCTCAGCAGAACCACAGGGAAGGTATTCAGAACAGGTGACCCTGTTCAGCATCAGCACAGCTTCAGCAGGACACATCCACTTTCTATATTTTGATGCTTAAAATAGCCAAATTCCTCGAGCTGTGATCTGCCCCATATTTAAGACAATGTAGACAAATATTAACTCTAACTCTGCAGACTTCCCAGGAATATTATGCATTTCCTGAAGACATATTGCCATTTGACCCTGTGTCTTTTTCAGCTCCCCACCTCACCTGACAGCAAATTTCCAGCTTTCTTGTTCCCTGTAGTCACAACTATGTTCAAACAGTGTCTTACCACTCAGCCTACACTGAACCAGGCAGCTGCCTGAGAGAGGCTGCTCTTACAGCTTTTCACACTTACTCAGCTGCTGCCTCACTCTATCTGCAAAACAAAACAAAAAGAGGCAGAAGTAGAAACTGCCTGCTGAAATGAAGCAACTGCTTTGTTGATGCTTGTAGTGTCTGCAGTTTCCATGAGTTTCCATGCCTGGAGTTTCTGAATTTCTTTTGCTTTAAAGGACAGCTGAGTGTGTAACTGTCCCCTGAAATGGCAGAAGAGCCCAGTTTATTTCTGCCTTGGGATCTAACCAAGCTGAACTTTGTGGACCATGGACCCAAGGCAGCTCAGCTGGGTGCTGGAGATGAAAAACAGGAGCTGGCTCTTCCACAGGCTTGTCTCACAGGTCTGGCTAAATACCTGCAACTCTTCTCTGGGGTATTTATTTCAACAGCCAGATACGTGTACAATTGTAACATTCATAATGTGAGTCAAAGTGAAACAATTAAGATTGCATCTCGTTTGTGCAAGCACACACACAGAGCTCTGCCTGCCCCCACGGCCTCTGCCCAGCTGGGAAGAAGCTGCTTTGAGAGTTGGAGCAGCCCAGTTGCTCCGTAGGAGTTAATGAGCAGTTCCATTTTTCAGTGATTTTATAACCTGGGTCTTCTAATTCGCGGTGGGCTGAAGCTCTGTGTGTACTTGTCTGGTGCGATTCAGTACAAAATCAGCAAAACTTAGTTGCTAGAGGGTTTTACCCCCCTTTGAATACTCCTAGTGTCCAGGCCCTACTAAGGCCATCTAAGACTCCTTACGTGCTGGGGTTTGGCTCAAATGCCTGTGGAAGGGGTTAAACTTTTAACCCTTTTGCTGGCCCACAGCAAAACCACATTATCTGCTGGGGCTGGTGCTCAGCAGTGTCCAGGCAGGATCCTCGTCCCACAATCAAAGCCTTGGGACTCATTTGTTCCAATTACACCAGTAACTCCAGATGAAAACCACCAGACACACACCAGTATAAAACAGGGTCAAAGGTGAGATGACAGGCTGCTCCTACTGACACTGCTGTTCTTTTTCCACTGGTGTTTTATTGCCCTCTGGTATAAATCAGGCCTTTCATGGTTTTTAAGGTTTGGTTTCATGTGACTGCCCTCTGCTAAAGTGTCCGTTCTCAGGTTTCAGGGCTCTGTTTTAACCTTTAATTTAAAAAAAAAAAAAGTGAGTAATCTATAAACAATGTAACATTGTTCTTTTTATTTTTGCTTTCTTTTCTTTCTTTTTTTCCCCTCTCTCCTCCTCCCTGCAGAAGAGCCAACTGAGCCTAATCCTATCTTCCACAGGACCTGGCAGCCTTTCAGGACTGCTTTTACTGGATTTATGCGGAATTTGGTCACCTGTGGCTTGAGGCAGCCCAGATCTCCCAGGATGTGCAGGACGGGTGAGGGAGGGCCAGGCACTCGTGGGTCCCACCCACAGGAGAGCGATGCCTTTGGGCATCAACTCTTGCACATCCCCAGGGGAGGACAGTGGGAAAGGAGGGTTCTGGGGTGAAAGAGAAAGCCTCAAAAGTTGGCTGCTGGGCAAAGCCTTCTTGTCATGCTAGGAGTGATCCTCATCACGTTGGCATTGCTCCTTCCTGCCTCAGCTGTCCCCATGGACAATACCTGAAATCCAGACAATCCTTCCAAAAGCACTCGGCTCCTGCCTGCGCTCCCAGGGAGAGCTTTTTCTGTTTGGAAAGAGGTTATTGAGGCTGTCACCACCTGGATGTCGCTGGGAGGGCTTGGGGGTTGTTTGAACATCCAGGTTTCACATGGTCAGGGTCCTGCAAAGCAAGCTCAAGGTCCCGTTAAAAATGCCAGAGAAGGATCATCTCCACATCTTTTTAGGAATCTGGGCTAGGTGAATTTTGCTTTCTCCCAGTATTGCCAGTCCTCAAGCTGATCTGCAGCAAACACCATGTCTCAAATGCATGTTGTCAAGTAATTTGCTTACTCTCTGTGTTTCTATTCTTTCTCTCTATTGTAAAATAGGTATATTAGCCCATCTCGTGGGATTGTATGTGGAAGATTGATTAAAATCTTCACACAAAAAACATGAGATTTGTGCAAAGTGTTTCTGTGAATGCAGGAAGAACAACATCCTTACTTGCCCAAAAGGCTCTTTTGCTTTGTTGGAGTCAGTAGATTTGCCACTTAAAAAAAACCAAGCAAAACAAAGAAACAAACAAACAAAAAACCAAACCAAGAACAAAACAAAACAAAAAATAAAAAACAAATTAAAAAAAAACCAAAAAATCAAGGAAAAAACCCCAGAAAAATACACAAAGAGCCAAGTCTGAGGTGAGCATGAGGAGCATGAGAAGGTCTTGCAATAAGCAGGGAAAAGTGCAGGAGCAGGAGCTGCTCCCCTCCTTGGTCCCTCCCAGTGCCCAAAGCCCGGTGCCGTGAGCCACGCACGCTCCCAGGAGCCTGCAAGGTGAGGCAGAGGACAATGCAGCTGAAGTGCCACATCACTTCTCCAAGGCTGTTTATTTATCAGACATCTGCCTCTGATATAATTAATGTCACCCTCCGCCCGTGCTCCCGCGGAGGAAGGGGCTCGGTCGCGTGCCAGGAAAGCTGAGACTCCAAAATCCCAGCACGTGGGAGTGAATGAGGAAATGAGGGGCTCTCTCTTCCCGCCCGTTGTGGCGTTTGTGGGGGATGCTGAGCTCCATGGGCAGCCTTGTCCCCCACAGATGTTGCTGTTGTCTTCTCATGGGAGTGTCCCAGAGGTGACTGACAGCTCCTGGTGGGAGATGAATGCAGACACTGCTCGAAGAGAAATGCTGAAAAAGTCCATCTCAGGAAGGACGAGGAAGGCCTGGGATCAACTTGCATTGACTGTGCTGTGGCTGCAGTGGTCTCCAGAGCCCCTCTGAGGCTTTGTGTAAAAGAAACCAGGATGGGCTCAGGACACAGATACGAAATGTTGGTACCAGAGACATGGGAAAGCTGAGCTGCTGCTGCTGTTGGCCCCGGCCAAGGAATGGTGCTGTGGTGGTGAGCTGCCCATGGCAGGAGGGGCTGCAAAGCTCATGGCCCTACAGCCTGGTCTGAAGGAGGCTTGTGAGGTCTGAGGGAAACTGTGATGTGTTTAGAAGTGGAGCTCAAGAGCCAAAAGTGGCTGTGGTGGTTCTGGCAGCGGCCCAGATCACCTTTATGGACTGAGAGATGAGGGGAAGTGAAAACACCAAAGCTGTGCTTGCTTGGTGCATCCCTGTCTCCTCTCTGTGGTTTGGTTGCAGTTTTTAGCAGCTCTATACTGAATTTGGCAGAACCTTCCTCATCCACCCCCACACAGTCAGTTGGGAAGTTTGGCAGCTTATTTTCTGTTTTCCTTTGGGAATCTGCACTTTGTCCTGGGGCATCCTGGGGCTTCCGAGGGCCTGTCATGGCTTTCAGGAATGCAGGGCAGTTGGAATCCTGCTAGCACAGCACACAGACCCTCACAGCTGGTCCTGGGCAGAGCTGCTGGGTGCAGCAGGAGGGCAAGATGAAGCTGTGTGGCTCAGGGGTGTCTGCTGGGAGGAGGGACACAGTGTTTCATCAGCATTGATTCCTCGAGGCCCATCTCCCTGACACTGATGGGAGAGGTTTAGCTTCAAATTAATCCGAACTTTGGATCAATGGGGTGAGCTCAATGAGTTCAGGATAAACCATCCTGTAACAGCTACAAGCTGGTTCACTGCACAACAAGATGAGCTTGTTTCAGCTGCCAGAGGTGCAAGAATATGGGAGGCTCTGTGGATTTGGGGATGGACACAGTGGGATCCCCCTCGATCCGGCCTGGAAAGTTGGACCGAAGAGCTCTCACAGATGGGGCAGGCTGGTTTTCACAGCCATACAACAGTTTGGGTAGGAAGGGACTTTAAAAACCATGTTGTTCTCCCCCTCCCTGCCATGGGCAGGGACACCTTCCACTAGACCTGGTTGCTCCAAGTCTCATCCAATCTATCCTTGAACACTTCCAGGGATGTGTTCCAGTTTTACACGAGGCCTCACGCTGAGTCTCCACAGTTGGCATCGGGTGCCCAAGAGCAGATCTACAGTATGAATGTCCTTCCTGGAGGTATTTCTGTGGATGTGGAAGAAGGACCAACCCAGTTTATTGTGGGGGATTACAGCTATTAATGTAGGTTGCCATGGTGAGTAATTAAAATCTTCCCACACGCCCTGTGCCTGCACTGCAGCAGGTGCCCTGCACAGCAGATGTTGTGCACACCGCAGGCACGGGAGCAGCTTCTGAGCACAGGAGAAACCCACAACATGCTTTCACCTCTACTTGTCTTGGTCAATGAAATGGTCCCTGGCTGGAGCTTAAATAATGCTTTTAAAGCTGCTTTGCACAACACAGAGGAGCTGCAGGGTACAGGTTGTAATCCGTGGATGCTCGGTGTCCTTGAGAGTGTCAGATATTGTTCATAACTGTTGTAAAATGCACCAGATAATGGTGCTAAAGAAATAAAACCTCTGAGGGTGGCTGTGTGCCTTGCCTGGGACCAAGCAGAGGTGAGGAGCTGTTGGTTCTGCAGCGTAGCCTCGCTTACCTGATTAGGTGTTTAACAGATGTCAGCTCCCAGGGCCTGCAGACTTTCAGCCTCAGTGCTGTGTCTCTCCTGTAAAACTGGAGCATAAATTGCATTAAGATTTCCTTCTTCTGCTGTAGAATGTCTGTGGGAAGCCCTGTGATGAGAGGCATTGAGGTCAGAGCTCTGTGTGCTGGAGCACAGAGCTGCTTTTGGGTCCATCACCTGAGCGGGTCCAGCTGGCACTGTTTGTAGTGGATACGGGACATCCCAGCCAAGCCAGAGCTGAAGGGTGACCAGTTCATCCCCAAAGAGAACACACAAGGTCTGTCGTGTCCCGGTTTTGGCTTTACTGTGACTCATCAGACTGCTTCTTGCTGGGCTTCTTCATTTCAACCCTGAAAAAAATCAAAACTGTGTCTGACTTTGCTTTTTTCCTTCCTGGATTTCTTTGCAGTGCCTCTAGTGAAATTGTTTAAAGGGGTTGGGAGGAAGCATGAACAATGTCTCCTGTGCTTCTCCAGGGAAATCTTTGTGCTGAAGCTTGTTCAGCCTCTCCTCCTTCCTTGTGCCTCTCTGAAGATCAGGTTGTGAGCCCAGCTTCGGTTGGCAAGCTGGAAATCCACCTCCAGTGGGTTGGTTACTGGTGCAGCAGCTGGTGATCTCAGAATTTAGAGAGGAAGGAGCTGGTGGGACCCAGGGGAGAAAGCCACTGTCCCTTTACTCCAGCACATCCATCCTGCTGGGCAGGGGTGAGTCCTTCCAAGGGATCGATTGTCCAAGGAACAAAAGCAAAGCAGGAGTAAAGTGCAATAATCATGTGAGAGGAGAGAAACTTGAGAAGTACACCACAGGTTCACTTAACTCCTGCTTGGTCGATAAGCTGCTTATTGAAAGGCATTATTCTTGTGCTCCTGATTCCCAGAAGTGTCAGAGCTGCCTGGAAGGCCATAACCAAACGACTGCCAGCTCGGCTGCCATTGATTTTAATGGAGCAGGACACAGCACTGGGTCATAAAGTGTAAAAACACGATTCCCCCAAAATGAATAGCACAATGGGATAACAAAAGTAGTGATTAGCATGGAGTTGTTTCATATTCCTGTCTTTGCACAAGGAGTGTCTGGCTGGCTCCTTGACATCCCCTTCCCATTGCATGGCTGCAGTGCTAATTTAGGGCTACAACCAAAGAACCTACACTGGAGGGTGGGCTGATCACCACCCAAGAGAAAAAATAAGTCATTGAATGCTTGTTTCGTTATGCTGATATTCTACTACTTCAACTATTCACAGTTTAGGAGCAGTTATTTCCTTTTCCACTCTGTTATTTAAAACAGGAGCTCCCGTTAAAGCAATATGAAATACAGAATTTCCTTTGGATTTACTGCCTAAACAAAACCTAATGCTTTGGGTGAACATTTTTTTCTTCCCTTGGTAAATCATAGAAAAGTTAGACCTATCAAAAATGTCTCATCCAATGACAAATGAAGTGTTTGGGTTTGGGGAATGGAAGGGAACAGCAGCGAAAACAGCTATGCTTTTAAGTTACATTTAGGTAAATATAAAAGAAGAACAACTGAACTTATTGCACCTAGAAAACATTTGAACTGAGCAGTGGGTCTAGGGGTGATGTTCCTGTTGATGTTGGCATAAACTTTTAAGTTTTAACATTACTGAACTTAGTTTTCTCTTTTGCAAAAAGATCCTTTACTCAGAGAATTTGCATGGCCTTAGCCATAATATAATGAATATTAAAATCTAGTTTTAAAAACCAAGGTCACTTTTCAAAGGTAGGATCTCAATTATATATGTAGACCAGTGATAGGTAGGGGCTCCTCTCTTGGACATGTTATTTCAAAGTGAGCTTGAACAGAAGAAGGCGCAGTTCAGCCCAATGCAGCAGCAGAAATAAAAACGGGATTGTTCTAACCCGTGGTTCCCACGGCCCAGCCACAGATGCCATTATTTGCCATAGGGCTGTGAGATCACCCGTGACCCAAGGGAAATGTGCTCATGGTGCCTTAACCTGTGCGCTTAGAGTGAAAGCCAAACACGGTTAGAGGAGGGAAAGGGTTTTTACCTCAGTATTTATTAAGAATCCTTAGAGTGCATCATATCCAGGAGCATGCACCCCTGGGGAATGCACTGGCCAACCCCCTTACACGATGGTCTGTGTATAGAATTATAGAATTTGCATATTTGCATATTCGCATATCTATCATAGATCCCCCAAGGGGGCCCAAGAGAAGCCCCATCCTGAGGAATGTTCCCCTGGAGAGGGCCTGTCTTGGTTTACAGAACGTGTTCTGGAGAGGACCTTGGTGTCTGGGGCGTTCTGACCCCCAACTCCGAGGCCTCCACCATATTTGGTCTCTTGGATTAACAGAACATTCGGTCTAAGCTAGTTATCAGGGAATTACAAGTATGTGGGCTAAAAGCACTAGGGATACATAAAAGCTGCATAAAAGTGTATATGAAGGAGGATATGAGAGGGTGTCTTGGTTTGAAAAGACAGATGTCTGTTAAGAGAAGGCAGGAGCCTCCCTTGGAATGGAAGATGCAACCCCCTTCCCTCCGAATTATTATAATTTTGAAATCAAGGGCTTTCAGGCAAAGATATGGGGAATAGGAATAACAGTTCTTTTACTTATATATATATATATATAACAAAACAATAATACAGAAACACTGCTTTAACCTGACAGAGTCAGGGTAACCTGGCACCCTGCTGGGCAGGGTGATGGTAGCAGCCCGATCAGGTGAGAGCTGCAGTTCCCTTTGAAGTGGTTCTGTTGAAGTGGTGATCTTGTAGAAAAGGTCTGGTCCTCCTCAGAAAGTCCAGTGGTGGTTGTGTAGCTCCTGTCCTCTGGGAATCAAGTGGGAAAGGCTCTGTCCTCTGTTGCAAAACCCCCAAACTTTATCCAGGTGGGAATGCTTGGCTCCTCCCCCCTGGGCGGAGCATCTCACAGTGGGATGGTGAGTCATGAGACGAGGCATTGATGGGCCCATTAACAGGACATGGTCCAGAAGTGAGTTATCTGTGGGTCATGAGGCAAGGCACTGATGGGCCCATTAACAGGAGATAGTCCAGAAGTGAGTTATCTGTGGGTCATGAGACAAGGCATTGTTGGGCCCATTAACAGGAGATAGTCTGGAGGGAGGAGGCAGGGAACATGGCTACACGTGGTTTCAACAGCTCATGAAGATGGTAATAGAATACGGATAACCCAGGACAGAGGGGTATATGAAAAAGCAAAAAGTCATAATGGCATCACTCAGGGCATGCTGGGGTGCAGGAGCCCTGCACGGTGTGGGGGTGACGGGTGCTGAACGGTTTGCACCGCGCTGCTCGTGCTGTGCTGGCACCTTAGAAATCCCCGTTTCACAGCAGCGCGCTGGCCTCGGAGCTGCACCTCCAGTACAAAATCCCAGCAGGTTTTACACCATCCGCTTGTAAGCTCAGGTCGGTATTTGCTCTGGGCCTGACCCTGGATGCAGCTGGGTCAAGGGAAGGGCTCCATCCTTGAGCAGGGGGGGTGAACACCTGCAACTGCAGCGCTGCATCCAGGTCTGGAGTCCTCAGCACATGAAAGACATCTCAGGTAGAGACAGGTAGAGGGCTGAGACCCCTCTCTTGGGTCCAGAGGAGGCCATGAAGATGCTTCAAGGGCTGGAGCCCCTCTGCTTTTGGAGCCAGGCTGCAAGAGCTGGGGGTGTTCAGCTGGAGAAGAGAAGGCTCTGGGAGACCTCATTGCAGCCCTTCAGTACTCAAACAGGACTCATGAAAGAAGAGGAGGAGTGACTTTTTACAAGGGTAGATAGCAAAAAGACATGAGGAAATCATTTTAAACTAAGAGATGAGAGATTTAGATTAAATGTTAGGAAGAAATTCTCCCCTGTGAGGGTACTGAGGCCCTGGTATAGGTTTCCCATAGAAGCTGTGGCTGTCCCTGGATCCCTGGAAGTGTCCAAGGCCAAGTTGAACACGGCTTGGAGCAACCTGGTCTGGTGGAAGGTGTCCCTGAGCCTTCAAGGCAGGGGGTGAGAATAAGATATCTTTAAAGTCTCTTCCAACCCAGACTCTGTGACTCTGGATTTGGTGTCTGGCCCTTGCTGGCTCTGCCTGGGCACTGGGGACAGCTCTGCCCACAGCAGCTCCCGTGTCGACAGCACGGCCAGTCCTGTGAGCGCTGTATGGATCACAGCCGAGGGCAGCCTCTCCTGCCAAAGGCCAAGCCCTGAGTCCATCACAACAGCAGCTTTTTTTCCCACATTACTGTATTAAGCCAGAAGCTGATGCCAGTAATCCTCATCCTTACAACCTTCCTGGATGTTTGCTCAGCTTCTTGCTTCCCCAGCCATTTAACATCAGGTGTGCCATGCCCACACCAGCTGGGACAGCTGGGACTTGACTCTTCCCAGGGATGCTTCTTAAAAACTATTGCACAGTGCTGGTCCCTTGCCAGCATTGATGGATGCAACGTCCTGGTTTACTGGAAATTCAGTGAGACAGAGTGTGGGGAATGGCAGAGCAGGGACTCGAGTGCCTGTCACTACCTGCAGCAGCACTGAGAGTGCCTCAAACCCTCCTCAGCCACAGCAGCCCCCCAGACTCCTGGCTTTTTTTATTTAGGCTGGCTTAAATCGGAAGACCAATGCTGGGAGGTCTCAGCCTTGGCTTTGCAGCATTTGGATGGGTACCTGGGGAGGGAGGGGGTGGCCACAGCCCCGTCCTCTTCTTGCTTCCAAAGCAGCTGTATGTCCTGAGGCCTTGGTGGTGTTGGGGGCACTGAACACGCTTTAATCTCTGGCTGCCAGAGGAGGGCATGGACATCTCTTGAAGAACTTTGGACAGTCCATCCTATGTCTATAAACTGTTCTGGAGCAGTTAAGTCCATGTGGAAGTACAGGACTAGCCCAAAGTCCAGACAAAGCTGGGAAGCACCGTGCATGCCTTAGGGCCATGGCCTGCCACCCTCATGTTGCTTTTGGGGCATTTTCTTGATGTTATTTGTAGATTTTCAGAGCTGCTGTGGGGTCCACCACCCTGAGGAGCCCCAAGGCAGCAGAGCACACTTGCACCTTATTTTTAGCAGTAGCTGAACATCCACAATCCCTCCTCCTCCTCCCAACAAGGACTCTGAGTGGAGCTGGTGATCAAACACTGTGAATCCTCAAACACTGTGAAACCTCCCAGTTCACCTGGCTTTCTAAATTCCTGGCAATCCTTCAGTCTTCTTTTTTGTTAGAAATGGCACCAATCAGGTGATATATTTTCATCCTAAAAGCTCACCCCATCCCAGACAGTGCTGGCCTGCCCACGGCTGAGAAAAAGGTGTCAGCTGAAAAGAGACAGGTAGAGAGGCTGAGCAGAATCATGGTGAATTGAACTCTTTTCCTCCTCTCTGTCTCTCCCCAGGTTTCCGTCCCACCACCCCCTGGAGACACCCTGGTGTCACCCACAACAGCTTAGTTTTGAAAAGAAGGTGGATAGGTAAAGGAGAGAAGGTATAATTACGGGTGGAATCTGGGAATTTTTTTATCAGATTGTGACACTGTCGAACGCTTTCTGTGCAAAGTATATTGTCAAAAAGGCAGTGATTGTGCTTTTCCCACCACCATTATCAAAGCTCCAGTCAGTCAAATCCTCCCTGTTATTAAATGCTGCTCTGCAAGTCTGCATTGTGAAGCTGAAGGATATAATCACAGGTGCCAGACATGGGGAGAGAACTGATCCAAAGGTGTGAAAAAAAGAAAACACAAAGATGAGCTGAATAAAAACACATAAATGAGGTGTAAAAAATCAGATTACAGGGGGCAGAGAAGGTGGGAGTAAAATGAAGCAGAAAAAAGAAATCCATTACTTAGGCTTCTCCCCCCCCTTTTGTTAATATAATGGACACTGGACAAATGCAAGGCAGACAAAACCGGTGCGTTTGTCACTATTTGCCAGCCCTGCTTGAGACACGCAGAGCTTGAGGTGATGCTGGCACCTCTTGGCTGCTGCTCTCCATGTCTCAGGGCCAGCAGCAGCAGCACAGGGACCGTGGGGTGCAGAGCCCCTGCCAGCCCAGCACGCTGGTGTCCCATGAGAGGCTGGATCTGCGGTGGCTTTGGCAAAGCCTGGCACCAGCAGCACAACCTGGATGCTTGGTGTGATGTCCATGACTGGACAGCACAGGAATTAGGAAATCAAGTGCTTGAAATTAAAAATATTAACACCGGCTTAGGCTCTCGGTAGAATATTTCCAGTTTTTTCTGCCAGAGCGAGTTGGCAAAGGGATTAGGTCTCTCAGAGCTCCTGTTTCAAGGGGAGGGGATGGTTGCATGCTGCCTTCAGTGAGAAAAAAACACGTTCTGGCTGTGGAGCCAAAAAATCCTTTGGAAGCTAACTTGGACTGCTCCTGCCCAGGGGCGTCTAGCTGGAAGGGTTTGCTGCCACCCCAGCAAGCTCTGTATTTCCGGGTGTTTTCAGATCAGCCCTTGCTGGAGTGGACACATTCCTGCAGAAAATTTCCATTTTGATGAACTTGCATTTTTAGAAAACTTCTGAGCAGCGTTAGATGTGTCCTTTGGAGACAGCTCTGAGAAACCCAATCCCCCTGATTTCCTTTGTATGTGGGTATCCCCAGCCGATTACTCCCACGTCCCTCCATGCTGCCCTTGTTCATTTTACAGAACCCTCTGTCTTTTACCCAGGAGTTTGGTCACAGCAAAACTGGGAACAGTTTCCCTGCACACAGGCAGCCTTGTGCAGAGCCTCCCCCAGCACAAGAGTGCTTACTCTGGCTCAGGCTAAGCCTGTTTGTAGTCGATGTCAATTAGGGCAGAACTGGTAGAAGTGCATCACGCAGCTGTTCTGCGATAGGTTTGCAAAATCCTTTGAAAAACAACACTCTGAGGTCAACTGGTGCGACTCCAAACAGAGAGAGATGGTTTATAGAGACACTCCTGGGTGGGAGATCTATTAGCAGGCAAAGCAATAGGTCACCTTTCCCATGCATAAAATGCCAATATCATTTTAATGGAGCTCAGACAAGCTATCAGCCCCTGCTCGCTAGGCAGGGATGCAGTCATGCTTATAGCATAGAAAAACATAGATAGATTTTTTTGTTCTGCCCCAAGGCACCTTGGAAATTTGGCCCTATAGAGGTCAATAAGGTTAGGGGGTTTTTTCCTGGATTTTTTCCTGACTCTTCACAGAGGTAAAGGGAGCTCAGAAGAGGATTTATGATCTCACTAGAGGAATTTCAGAGTAATGTTTGCTGGCCTGTTTTATGCATGAGGATAGGTGAAATGATCATGCAGCTTCCTTCTGGCCAGTCCACCCCTTCCTGCAAACATTTTTCTTTTTGTCACTCTGAATTTCAGGGGGTCAGAGCATCACTTGTAAACTGAGCAGCACATGCATTGGGTAAGGCTAATTTTGAACACGGCAGGTCATCTCTCAAGCTAGCGTGACCTTGGTTCAAATTCCACTATATTTCAATTGTTATGGATTTTCAGTGCCTGTTTTCTGAATGGGAACCTCTGAAATGAAATACTATGAAGTGCTATAGATCTGTGTGCAAGGTTATCACAAAGGCAGGCAGGACGGTTTTCCCTCTGAGAGGATGCACTGCAAGGCCTCCAAGGTCTGTGAAATACTCTGACTCCAGAGACATATCACTGTGTTCGGGGTGTTCGGGGGCAAGTTGTCATGCTGACCCTCAGACCAGCTGAAATACGCACCTTTATTACTGTGTGCTCGCTGTCATTCCTGCCAGCAGTGTGGGGATGCCCACGGGCCCACGCGCAGGGCACCAAGCGCTGCCCAAGGCGGCGTTTCGAGGACACACTAAAGACTGACCTGCCCAATTTACCACTGATTTCCTGCTCCCGGCTGCAGAGCAGCAGCTGTGGACTCAGTGCAGGAGCGGGCAGAGGTGTTCTGGCCCAGAAACCAGGGGCCACCCTGGGGAGATGGGCAAGGCAAAGAAGGTGACAGAGAGCAGCACTGGAAACCAAGTGCTGTGGAAAAGAGTGGAGAACCTGCAAACCTCCAAAGCCCAAGTCACAATAAAATAATATTCATAGCTGGGATGGATTTGTACTTCTCAAGTGACAGATGGGATGATATCCAAGTTTGTAATGAAAGGACATAAACCATACGCTCACCACTGACAGAACAAAATGATTGATTTTTTTTTTTGTTCTGTTCCAAAATATGTTGCTTTGGGGACATTTTCTTGATGTTATTTGCAGATTCAGCAGGTTGGCTGATGAGGTGAGAATTGTCCAGCTAGTGCTGGCTTGGCAAGATTTACCTGACCTTCTGGGAGACAGAGCCAGAGGAATCAGCAGTGTTGACATTTGTTGGTGGACATCTAAAGCCACATGGTTAAACTACCTGGCACAGCTTTGGGTAGAACCAGGGAGAAAAATATGATGGAGGTTTTGTTTCAGATGCAAAATTCTGCTATTTAAAACTGAAATCTTATTTTCCTACAAGCAATATAGAATTCATTTTGGATCTTTAGGTCTGGCTGTCTAGTGGAGAGCAGTAATACTCATAAACTTTTTTATCCCAGGGTGTCCATGCTTATATACAGAAGTCAGAAGCAGGCAAGATTTATACATTTCCTTTCAGGTGTTTACAGCTGCAGATCTCAGTGAGAAAGCTCTTCACCAGCTTTAAAAAGAACAATCAAATAGTGTAGTAAGGGGCTGATTGCTGCTCCATGGGGAGCTGCTGCACACATTATAGACTATCTGCCTCACACGATAATGACAGACAAGTAGATGACCTTTCTATGCTAATGATTTGGCTCCTCAATGAATTCATCCTATGTGATACAGGCAACTTGTCTTTGCTCAGTGATGGATCACGTCATGGGATCCCAGAGCTTTCGTGTGTTAGTTAATGTTCTGTCAACACAAACCCCTGAGAAATTGTCCCAGATGTTCTGGATGACAATTAAGCTCTCTTGAATAAAAGAGATGGTGCCTAGCAAGCTTCCAGGAGCTGACGCACTTCCTGGAACACAACAGGTCACATCCCGGTGGAAATGTTCCCTCTGTCTGCTGCCTTACCTGCTGCTCAGAGCACGGAGCACAAGTGCCAGAGCAGGGTTAAAAATCTACAGTAAAATGAACTGGAAAATATTGATCCAATTTAAAGCTGCATTAGGAATGCCCAAATCATTGCATCCTAGCATTAACTAATTTTTTAGTATCTAATGGTTTTATCTGCTCTGCTGAACTTCATAATGACAAATAAATGTGTTAGAGCACGCAGCTCCTCCACTGCAGGTATTTTGCTTCCCTGTACCAAATACAGACCCTGTACCTGCCCAATCCCCACATCACAGCTCTGCAATAAAGCGCAGTCTGAGAGAGAGTGTGAGTGGGATGCACAGGTTATTTCCAGCAGGATTTGGATGCCCAGGGTTGTCCCTTTCCTACCCAAGGGCCTCTCTCATGGCTGCTGTACATCAGGGCAGCATCCCACAGCTCCCCAGGGGAAAGCTGATTTAAAGCAATTGAGCCTCAGCCCAGATAATACAGATTACTCTTGTGTGTACATATGAGTTGAAGATGAAAATCAGGATGAGGGCAGTAGAAGACATGATTAGAAGTGTTTCATGTGTGAAGACTTTCAACCTGGCAACTCTTTTGCAAATGCTGTGGAGAAACCTTGTGTTTATAACCCACAGGGCAGGCTCCACCTGCACCACATTCACGGCAGAAACTGGTGTCACCCCTTTCTCCCCACAGGCAGGACTTTTAATACACCCTTGGAACTGTGAGCTAAACCAAGGGCCACGTCACCCCATTTTAAATCAATGCACTCCTGAAAACTGCTTTTGCTCAGCCCAGTTCTGCTTTTTTCCAGTACGTCCTTCTGGTTTTGTTTTTTTTCCTTAGAGGGCTGATTTGCTCTGGGAGATGCCAAACCTTGCCTTGACTTCGTAGAACCCCAGGTTGGACATCAGGGATCATCTGGTCCAACCTTTCTTGGCAAAAGCATGGTCTAGACGAGATGGCCCAGCACTCTGTCCAGCCAAATCCTGGAAGCATCTAACACTGATTCCACCACTTCCCTGGGGAGGTTATTTTAATGGCTGGTTGTTCTCATTGTGAAAAATTTTCTTCCTATGTCCAACTGG
>WEIT01024720.1:834240-850540 GCA_013389985.1 Dryoscopus gambensis | reverse complement strand
GGAAATGTTCCCTCTGTCTGCTGCCTTACCTGCTGCTCAGAGCACGGAGCACAAGTGCCAGAGCAGGGTTAAAAATCTACAGTAAAATGAACTGGAAAATATTGATCCAATTTAAAGCTGCATTAGGAATGCCCAAATCATTGCATCCTAGCATTAACTAATTTTTTAGTATCTAATGGTTTTATCTGCTCTGCTGAACTTCATAATGACAAATAAATGTGTTAGAGCACACAGCTCCTCCACTGCAGGTATTTTGCTTCCCTGTACCAAATACAGACCCTGTACCTGCCCAATCCCCACATCACAGCTCTGCAATAAAGCGCAGTCTGAGAGAGAGTGTGAGTGGGATGCACAGGTTATTTCCAGCAGGATTTGGATGCCCAGGGTTGTCCCTTTCCTACCCAAGGGCCTCTCTCATGGCTGCTGTACATCAGGGCAGCATCCCACAGCTCCCCAGGGGAAAGCTGATTTAAAGCAATTGAGCCTCAGCCCAGATAATACAGATTACTCTTGTGTGTACATATGAGTTGAAGATGAAAATCAGGATGAGGGCAGTAGAAGACATGATTAGAAGTGTTTCATGTGTGAAGACTTTCAACCTGGCAACTCTTTTGCAAATGCTGTGGAGAAACCTTGTGTTTATAACCCACAGGGCAGGCTCCACCTGCACCACATTCACGGCAGAAACTGGTGTCACCCCTTTCTCCCCACAGGCAGGACTTTTAATACACCCTTGGAACTGTGAGCTAAACCAAGGGCCACGTCACCCCATTTTAAATCAATGCACTCCTGAAAACTGCTTTTGCTCAGCCCAGTTCTGCTTTTTTCCAGTACGTCCTTCTGGTTTTGTTTTTTTTCCTTAGAGGGCTGATTTGCTCTGGGAGATGCCAAACCTTGCCTTGACTTCGTAGAACCCCAGGTTGGACATCAGGGATCATCTGGTCCAACCTTTCTTGGCAAAAGCATGGTCTAGACGAGATGGCCCAGCACTCTGTCCAGCCGAATCCTGGAAGCATCTAACACTGATTCCACCACTTCCCTGGGGAGGTTATTTTAATGGCTGGTTGTTCTCATTGTGAAAAATTTTCTTCCTATGTCCAACTGGAATCTCCCCAGGAATATCTTGTACCCGTTACCCATTGTACCCTCATCTTTTCCATGAGACTCCTTGTAAAAATGGAGTCTTCATCTTCTTTGTAGCCACGCTTTAAATACCAGGACATGTTGATAAGGTCTCCTCTCAGTCTTCTCTTCTCCAGGCTGAACAAGCCCCGCTGCCCCCTTTCCTCACATGGCAGCTTCCCCTTCCTTGGATCATCTTTGTGGCCCTTTCCTGGATCCCCTCCAGCCCATCCACATCTTTTTTCACAGCAAGGACCAAAACTGTGCACCTGGTCTGAGCTGGTTCACGTGCTGCCTGGGAGGTGTTGAGTGACCTCCACTCCTGTGGCTCCTTTCTGCTCCCTCACTCATTTCTGCAGAAAAAAAAAGGTGTGCTCAGGCTGCCTTGAGCCATCCTTACAATCACATCCGTCCTGTTTTCATGGAATCCCAGAGTCTTCCAGTTTTCCATGATTACTGTATCCCTAGGACAGACTTTCACAACACATCCCTGCCTCACTTAGTGGCTTCTCTAGCCTTGACCTGACTCTGAATCCTGCTGGTTGTCCCCATTTCTGGCTACCCAGATCTCATTCTGCCTTTCCAAATTCCTGCTCATCTCCACCTTCCTGCCCTACAACAGATCCCAAGGTGTCCTCTGGGGTCAGTGTCACGGGGAAAATGGATTCCCTTGCAGAGCCTGACAGGGAGGATGTGGGAGTGGTTTGGTGAAGTCCTGCCTGTAATGTACTCCTCTCATGGTGTCCTTTCACTGCATGGAAATCAGCGTCCACAGAATTATTGTCTCTCTTTTTTTCATTGCTCTCACACTGCATTTTGAAGAGGTTGTAATGAATTTATCCCCCATCATTGCTTTGCAGTTTACTTTTATCTGGGGGAATTTGTAAAACAGACATTTTAACTGCATGAAGGTGCCACAGTGAGGTTCAGGCCCTAATCTTATCTCCTCTGGTGACTGCAGGAGTACCAGACATGTAAGAAGCATTAACTGGTGTGGGGCAGGTGCTTCCCAAAATGAGCTGCACTGCTGGGTGGATGCAGGCCGGGTCCTGGGGTGATGCAAACCAGAGGAGCTGTGCAATGCACCCCTGCTGGAAACCCGGCCCCGGCGTGGGCTGAGGTGATGCTGAGGGGACAGGATTCCTCCTGAAACCAAAACTCCTTTGTACCTCCACCCAGCAGATTTAAACACAGCCCTGGTGACAGTTTTTACAAGGGGTGGGTGTTGTATGGCACAAGTTTGGTTAGGTTATTGATATGTTATTGATGGGTTTTGCACTGGGAACGCTGTGTTGTACAAGTCTGGGCTCGTCTCTCGCCCGAGGTGGTGTTGTAACCCCTGAAACCAAACACCTTCACCTGGACCCTGCCTCTTCTCCCCATGTAAGCTGTACCCTATTGGTGACGGGCTTTGCCCCCTCCCCTTCCTCCCTGGGGGGTCAAAAGGAGCCCTCAGGAAGCCCCCGACCTCTTCGCCTCCTGGATTTCGATGGAATAAAGATCTAAGAACGCTATCCCGGGGAGAAGAGCACCTTCTTTCTTTTACCTAGGTTCTCTTGACACGTGTTGCTCCGGGGGTCCTGAGCTAGCCCTAGGACCCCTCGGGACCACCACTTTTTCAGGTGGGGGTGAGGCCCTGGCACAGCTTGCAGAGAGGTGGTGGATGCCCCATCCCTGCCCCAAGGTCAGGCTGGACAGGGCTCTGAGTTTCCTGTTTCTGGTTTTGTTTAGAGCTCATCCGGACTATGGTGGAATGGCTGGGTAAGTGCTCCTCAGGATTCAGTGTCCTCAGCTCAAAGCTAAAAGTCTTCATTGTTAAAAATTACTGTCATTAAAACAGGAAAACGTAGCCATTGGGCTTTCTCAATGACAGATTCATCTTCTCTGGAAGAACCAAAATTGCTAAAAGTGCCAGGAAGGATTTCAAGGTATTTTAAAATATTTATGGAGAATATTTTAAAAATCATGAAAGTCGTGTACTATGTTGATAATTTCATTTGTTTAAAAACTGTTTCCGTCCAAACAAAGCCCTATCCACTTAGTAGAGGGATGTGGCATATAAAATATTAATCACACCTTCCCTCCTAATTTTTGTGCAGCCCTTGTTGGTGTTGTCAGCCTGGACTCAGGAGTAAAGAATATGGCAAATGCTTTCATTTCAGATTTGGGGCCCAACAGAAGAGCTTTTGTCCCCAAAATCTTGCCTACTCCCTCCAGCTCCACTAAGTGGTCTTTAGAAGAAGAGCCTGCCTTTCTGATCGACTTCATGGCATTTTGTAAATGATGCTGCACCTGTTTACCTGAGGGTGTGATATTTTAAACCAGTTAGTTCAATTTGCTGAGGAAACCATACACTTACTCCCATTTGAAATAGCTTGTTTTGATTAAATTACAACTAAATCCCTATTAATACATTTAATAAAGGTCCTGACTCGCTGTATAACCCAAGCCAAGTCCAGCTTCCCCATGAAGCCCAGCTGGACAGGGGTAAATCCACCTCATCCCTAAACTTGTCTGAAACTCCATTGTCCTGGTGTCACTTAAGCTTCCAGTCTCTCACTCCCCTTTTTCTCTCTCTGGTTATCTGCTGAGTGTCAGAGCTGTGATTCCCACGGAGCAGGACCAGCAATGCCTGGAGCCAGCTGTGTTGTCATCACACCCTTGTGCAGCACAGCTGGATGGGGGGCAGACCCCTTAAACTCCAAGTCTGGAGCTACTTGGACTGGGAGGGGAGGCACAGCAGCTTCTGGAGCTGACAGGTGAGGACCCTGCAGAAGACATGGACTCTCTTAAAACAGCAGGAATAAACTGAGGTTAACCTGGGCAGGTTCCTGGTTTGGGAGGCTCACCAAAGCCTGCTTCTTGCTGCCATAGCACATCCAGGAAAGACAGAATTCCCCTCAGTTTGTACTTCTACAGGATATTTTATGAAGGTTTTCACACAGTTATGTCCCTTAGAAGGGTCCCCTTCACTCTCTGAGGTGTCCTGCCCTTGCAGGGGAGCAGTACCCTGCTCAGGCTGTGACAGTTTCTAGGAGCCTGTGCTTGGATATCAAACGTGGACTTGTTTCCCTGGGGAATTAATTGGATTTGATGGCTGTGCTCTGTCTCTGAGTGTAATGGGTGAAAAACCACTCCAGGCAAGGTAATTATTGCAAATATTTCTTGTTTGTGTTACAGCACAACGATTGTGTTTCACAGCCAGGTGTCAGAGAGGGTGAGCTTTACAGAAATAACTGGACGCTGTTTGCCAGGTTTGTCATTAATTACCCCTTCCTTATATTGCCTCTTGGAGCTCGGTAAGTGCTCCCAGGAATGAGGGAGCTGCAGGAATGATATTCACGTGTCTTCCAAGGATTGTTGTCAAAAGCTGGAGCACAGTTCAGGCCTCATAACCGTGAGTGCTGGAGCACAGCTGAGATGGCGTGGCAAGCTCCTTGGAGGAGAAAACAACACAAACCCATA
The DNA here is from genome assembly GCA_013389985.1 of Dryoscopus gambensis. Lineage (NCBI taxonomy): Eukaryota > Metazoa > Chordata > Aves > Passeriformes > Malaconotidae > Dryoscopus > Dryoscopus gambensis. The sequence continues at coordinate 845,953 of WEIT01024720.1, read as the reverse complement.
ATCTGTGTTATGGGGTCATCTAAAGGACCAGTCACACCGAATTTGATCAAAATTTAGATTTCTCTGGTGGAAAAAATTTGACCTGGCATTTTTCACAGTCTTGGTGTCTTTCCTTTGAAAGACTCCTTTGTTCTGCAGGTCTCACAGTGAAATTTAATCGCAGCTCACATAAATACTAATTTTTTTGACTGGCTGGGAGCCAACCTTAAATCATGTAGATACTTATGCCCCTTTCCACAGCATACATACACCATGTTAAAACTATTCCTGCCCTCTAAAGTGAGGAAGATCAGGGGCATTTGCTACTTCTCTGGAAACCTTATTAGAGAAATGGGAAGGTGAAGGGCATCCCTACGGCTCTGGTGTGGGATGTCACTGGGCTTTACAGGGAGGGCAGCAACTTGTGGACCTCAGTGGTTTGGGTCTTGCTGGTGGAATGAGCTCATGTCTCATGAGTTTTTGTCTCAGTGAACTGCTCAGGAAACATTTTTAACTCGGGGTTTTTAGTTGTAATAATTCTTCAGGCACTGCGACAGGAAAGCTGCTGTCAGAGGGCAGTTTGTGACGTGTCCTGTGCAAGTGCTCTGTGTTTGCAGTTCAGCTTTGCAGGACTGTGACTGTCCCTCAAGTCCCACAGCATCACCCCTACTTCCACGTTGTTTTAAATTAGGGAGCAATGAATAACAGACGATGAAATTTGGGGTGAATGCTAATTTAGGCTGACTCGTGTGAAGCTTTTATGAATTGCAGACGTTTCCCTAATGCCCTGTGGTTTTCCAAATGCTTGTGAGTCACAACCAACCACTTTCATTCACAAAAATATTTACAAGATTGGGTTTTTAACTATTTAATCAGTTCTGTGAGGGCTGGAATGCTGTTTTCAGACTGAAGTTGCTGGAGATATTCACACTCATTTCACTGGGATGTGGATCTGGCCTAAATTACTCAAACAGCATGTAATTATACACAAATACAAAAAAAAAAAAATGCAAACGTACACAAATACAAAAAAAAAAATGCAAACAGCATTAACTCAGAACCTTCCAAAATGAAAAGCAAATGCTCAATTAAGATGAAAAAAGACCTGGCCTGAAAACTGCCTATGAGACCCTCAAGCCAATGTAGTTCTGGCTATGGATGTACCTTTTCCTGAGACAGAGGAACATTTTATGTTAGTTCTTTTCCCCTCATATCCAATAGGATCTGCTGGAAATTGTTCAAAGGATTTGGATTTGGAAATACAACTCGAGGGAGATGGATTAGCAGGCAGGGGGTTGGTGAGGTCAAAAAGACAACTTTTATTTCATTGCTTTGTGCCCACTGCCCCTCTGAGCTGTGCATCTGCACGTGCCTGTTGGATACCAGAGTGTTACAGGTATGTGCATTTCTGCTCTAGGAAAACCCTTCTCTTGTGAGGTTATACTCATGGAATCATAGAGTGGGGTGGGTTGGAAGAGACCACCAGGATTTTGCAGTTCCACCTCTACCATGGCAGGGACACCTCCCACTGCCCCAGGCTGCTCCAAGCCCCGTCCAGCCTGGCCTTGGGCACTGCCAGGGATCCAGGGGCAGCCACAGCTGCTCTGGGCACCCTGTGCCAGGGCCTGCCCACCCCCAGAGTACAGAATTTGTTCCTAACACCCAATCTAATACTCACCTCTGATCATTCTCTATGAACAGCTGTAAGTGCAGATAATCCGTAACACTGATTATTTGGGAATTTTTTTTGCACAGGCAGGATACTCTAAACCTGAGCACCCAGGCTTGGGCGCTGCTGGTGAGGCAGAGGAGGTGATTGCCGCAGCTGCAGGCAGAGGAGGGTGCCCTGTGCCAGCCCGGTGCGGGTGAGCAGTGCAGCTCCTGAGCGATGCTGCGGCTCCGGGCACGGCAGGGACTGGGCTGCCTGCCCGCAGGAGGGCTTGGGGATGGCGTTGGTGCCTTCAGTCCCGGCAGTAATCACGGACACGCAATTGCAGACAGCTTGGGGAAGTGCCCTGCTCGCCCCCCCGGCTGTGCCCTGCCAGCCTGGGCAGGGGCTGCTCCCTCCCTCCTCAGCCTCACCTGGCGCTCCCGAGAGAACTCTTCCCGTTCGGGCAAGCAGCAAACCCGCGAGCTCCTCTTTATTGAAACCATCGGCTTGGCTAGAATCTCTGGTCTCAGAGCAAAGCCTGTGACTTCATCCTTGGAGCTGCCTCCACATAACCTTTGCTTTCACGGATCTATTAGGAAGCTCCCCGGGAGGGAAAGCCCAGCTGCCAAATAAATCACACATTCCCAGCAGAGAGGTGTGAGGTGCTCAGCAGGAACCCGAGTGCCTGGAGGGAGGGAGACGGGGGATCTTCTGCAGATTTTTTGCCAAGCTTGTCCAGGCACTGGCCAGGCCAGATCCTCAGCCAGAGCCCACTGGTGTAAATGCCCCTGTTCAGTGGAGTTCTGTTGCTCTCCTCCAGCGAGGATTTGGCCAGAGGCCGTGTGTGGTGGATAGAAAAGAGACTATTGTCAACTGTGGGACTTTTTATTTTTCTTTCTAATTAAAAGCAGACATTTTTATTTTTTTAAACACTTGCAGTGGGAAACTATAATTTAGTTTTAGAATTTCCCATTTAATACTCCCCTAATGCCTGTGAAAGGATTTGAGTTGCAGGTCACAATTTGAATCTTTATAGACAACTGGCTGGGGAAGGACCTTAAGAAACACAGGTATAGATTTGCAAAGCTTGGGGCAGGAATGTGGGGAAGAGAAAACCTACAGACTGAGAAGCTCTGCCGTAAGACAGGGTGGATAAAACCTCCACCATCCCATTCCTTTAAAGATGGCTGCTTGAGCATCAGTGTTGCATGATCCAGGGGTCAGGTCAGACACCCATAATTCAGATTTGGTGGGACCAGAAGCCAGATTTCCACGTGTATCTCCTTGTGACCTCTGCACTGCATCTGCTGGAGCTGACAGGGCTGACATCAAGAAAAGGGACCTGTGGTCTTGAAACTCCTCTCCAAGCCCTGTCTTTGTGGTCCAGCTTCAGCAAAGACAGAATCAGCTGTGAGTGTAACACCATCTGCCAGAAGGGGCTGTCCCAAGGTCTCCTTTGCAGAGGACAGAGCGTGGGTTTAAATCCCTGCTGCCGTGCCTGCAAATGAGCAAGGGCTTGGCTGGAATTACAGGGGTTGGTTTACATCTGTCTCCTCCTGAGAGGAGACTGAGGGAAGAAAACTGAGATGTGAAACTTGTCTTGCTTGTGCATCATTCAAGACTTATTTCAGAGAGTTTGGATAGTGGGATGAGACGTTCAGCCTTAGGGCCTCTGTTTAGACTAGACCAGGTTTCTTTGCATAAAAATATAGGTGTTGCTGCATCAGGTTTCTGGTCCAGGTTTTTCCCTTGAAGACTTGCAGTCTCCAGCTACTTCAGAAGAAGACACAAAAATGGAATAATCTGATGCCATGAATTACTGGGGTTTATATCCCTCATCCCAGCTCCAGTGAAAACTTTTTTGCTTTTGTATCAAAAATGAGGAAAACTTCCAGCTTCCACAATTTTCACTGACTCATACTCTTCATCTCCACGAACTGTCAGTCCTAAAAAGTTTCCCATCCTCTGGGCTTTCTCCATGCCTGGTTTTGCTCACTTTTCTATGAGCCCCTTCTGCTGCCACTGCAGCAGATGAGTGGAGGGCTTGTGTTTAATGCTTCAAGGGCAGGTATTTCAGCATTACTGGCTGTGATCCAGAAGTACCCATCTGCAGTCTTTGGCGGACAAGGGGAAAGAGAGGGTTATCTGCGCTGTTGAACGCAAGCAAGATTAGTAGGTAGCTGGGCAGGTCAACATGAGGTTTGTCGTGGTGTCGGGGATTTGCTGCTGGAGATACAAGCACCAACGAGGGGCCTGGGCTGCCCCAGCCCTGCAGCAGATGCTGCTGGTCGATGGCCCCCGGGTGAAGCCAAGGCTACCTGGGAGCATCCATCTGCTCCTCCCCAGGCTGCAGCTGCTCTGCCTCGGCTGCCTCACGGCAACCACGGCAGTGACTGGACACACCCTCACAGCTGCAGGGGTGACTTCTAAACCCGCTGCTCGCGGCTCTTCCTTCCCAGGCTGCAGCACAAAGCTCCCCATTTATGTGCTGCGGCCGTGCCGTCCAAGTGTAAGTAATCACTTTCATACTTACGGAGCTGCATGGTCACCAAGGTGTAATATCTGATGGGCAACAGATGTCTGCTTTCTTCCAGAGTTTACAGCCTTGTATTATTGCTGTTATTTGCTCTGGCTCCACGCTGCCGGGGAGTGGAGGAGGGGCAGGTACTGATGCTGCCTGCTGAATGAATGGCATCTACAGTCCTCCTTCTGCTTTGGGGGGGTCTGTTTTAAGTGCTGAATAATACCCAGTGCTCGCGGATGCAGCTTCTCTCCTCGGAAATGAAATCGTGTCTCCTGCAGTGGAAATTCCTGGTTTTTTCAGATAGCCTTTACCCAAACACAGCTGTGTTCCGCTAAGGGAGACTTGTTGCATTTCTCAAATGTCCCCGTGCCTGCACAATGCTCCTGAAGATAAAACAACCTGGGAATAAGACGGGGACTGTGCCTCCTGAGGAAGCCTCTCATGAATATGAGACAATTTGCCATGGCATGAGCTGTCTGTGTTCAGGGACCGAGGGGAGCTGTGCCTCCCACGGTGTCAGCAGCACTTCAGGCACAGAGTGTCCTGCGTTATCTTGCTTGATGGAGAGAGTCAGGTGGTGCCTCTGACTCTGCTCCAGTGCTGCTGCAGCCGTTTTGCTTATGAAAAACTGTTGTGAAGCCGTAAAATTCCACTTCAGTACCCTCCAGGAAGCCTGGCTTAATGCCTCATCTGAAGGACATGATATGAGTCATTAAAAACAATTTTTAGAAGCTGGGAGATGACCTATGGGGCTCCAGGAGACTGACTCCTGTGTAGCAGCAAGCAGCCAGTTTGTACCTTCCACCTCTGAGCACCACCTTGGCAGCTCTTGGCACAGCAGTTCTTCCTCTGGGGAGAGGACTGGGCTAATCCTGAGCTGTTCCCACGGGAGCTGATGGGCAGTGAGCTACAGGGACAGCCGTGGCTCAGACAGACTAAATTCAATCCAGACCCTGAGCCAAATGCTTCCTGATGACTGCTCAAGCAGCCCTGATGAGCACTTTAAGCTCTTTGCCCCACATTTTAGGAATGCTGAACTCTCTGCTCTCATATCTTCTGCGCAGAAAAAATATTTGAGCTGTCTGCAGCAGGACCCTGATCTGCAGGGCGGCTGGGGAAAGGCTGGGGACGTGTGGCCTGTCCTCCCTGACCTCATGTGGCCATCTGGGAGCTCCATGCACTGCTGTGACAAAGGCACAGCCCAGGGCACCCAGCGCAGCCGTGGTGGAGGTGGCCTGGTCCCTTTCCATAGAGTTCCTGCTGGGAGTAAAACGAACAGGCAGGCTTTAAAAACTCCTCTGCTCTGTGCTGTGGGTGCGGTGGCACCCGGGAGCTGGGCACCCACCAGGGGCTCAGCTGGGGCTCCCCTGCCTGCCTGCTGAAGGGCTCAGACTCATACCTGGCTGCCTCAGTCCCTCCCTGGCCCTACCACCCACAGCGTTACCAGCACGGCCCTGCTGCAAGGGATGAGTCAACATTTCCTGACATTTGGCTATATGGCAACCACAGACAGTTTATTTTGGCTGGCAGTTGGGGTTTAAAACCCTCAGGAGGCTGGGATGATGATAAAGGCTGTATCCCCCTCCATGAGTGCATGGTTCAGGCATTACAGCTGGAACAAGGAAAAGAAATGCCAGCTCAGGGATGTCATTTGGCTCCATGGAGATACCTAAGCCTTGTTGAGCTAATACTTGTAGTAATAGGTATTAAATTGGCTCATGTAGACATGGCCCTGAAGGGCAAGAAAACAACTTCACATCTCCTTTGTAACGTCTCTCTCTTTCCAAGTGAACCCTTTTCCCTACTTCAGGCGTAGTGTTTTTAGTGTTTTTATGGCTGTTTAGGTTTTGCTGTAGCCTGGAGGTGTTCAAGTGCAGCTCCCTGTGCCAGGAGCCATATGAATGTTTGGGAGGGAGATGCACAGGGAAGGGTTTAAAATCTCTGTAAACACAACAGGAAAAGGAAGCATTCCCTCACTTTGCAGAGCAAGAGGTTGCAGGGGGTTAAATTCCAGTGGCTTGGTGCTTGGTGCTCCTCTCTGTGGAGCTCTCCTTGCTGGTAGGACTTGCTGCACGAGAAGTGGCTCCTAAATCACAGTATGCGACCAAAGCATGCACCAACCTCCCTGCCGGCGCTGGGTTACTTCAGCACGCCTGGCTATAACATGCCAGGCTTAATCCACCCCTGTTTCTGGAACAGCATCCCAGGGCAGAAAGGAAAGGCTTGCCTGTGCTATTGGTGCTCAGAGACAGAATATGAACCTCCTTCTCCTGAAGCAAAATCTGGTGTTTGGCCGCAAAAGATCTCAGGAAAGAGCTTTTCCAATCCAGTGCATCCATCTTTGCTGCAGTCTGTTCAGGGAGAGGCATCCACAGCCTGGCAGGCTGGTCTCAGCCTTCTCCAGAGCAGCACCATTCTTTATTTTCCAGATGAAAAGGCTTTTATGTGATCTTTCTGAATAACAACTTCCTGTGTCACAAACTCTTGTCATCACCCAGGTTAGCTTTTGGAAAGCCGAATGCTTTGCCCATTGTCTTTGTAGGTAAAACAAAGGGAAGTGGCATCTTTCTATAGCCTCTGGACTAAAAGCCTCTGTGAGCTGCTGAGGTGCTGTCCAGGTGGCATCTCAGCCACAGCTTTCTTTTAAGCCTGGCTTTCTGGTGGTTCAGGAGCCATGCCTCTGATCAAGCTCCTGCAGCCTCAGATCAAGTCTGTCAATACAAGGATGGCAGTCAATAGGGCTGAGCTGCCTCAAGCTACTGCACCATGAGACAGGACATGAGTGTGCCTGTCTCATGGTGGTATTTTTGCATTTTATGTGTCATTTAAAAATGGACTGTTCAGCTCCTGTTTTTTCCACAGTCCTCTCTTAGCAGGAGAAATGGGCCCCAGCTCCTTTGGTCACATCCAGGCCTGAGTGTGCATCCACATTACAAAGGCATTTCCATCTGGACTCCTGTCGTGACCAGATTAGAAAGTCTCCAAAGCACGAAAGTCTCTTGGTCTCTCTCCTAGGCTGGGCCTGTTTCCAAGGTAAATGCAAGTATTTGCAGACAAGCTGTGGAAATGAATGCCTTACCCACTCTGGGGAAGAGGAGAGAGGTCTGGAGAAACGTTGCAGATTCCTGGCTTGAATGGCTATTCCTGCCCTTTCCAGGGGCTGTACCCCCTGCAGGACAGCACTGACTGATTTCAGTGGTGCATTAACAGCCAGACTAGTGTGTCAGCTATTCTCCCCAGCAGCACTTTATTCCAAAGGATCTTTTCTTTTAATTGCTGCCTTTCCATTTCTGGTGACATCTTCCAGCGTGGGAGCAATGGACTGTGGGAAACCTTGGGCCATTCAGTCTCCACTTGGGTGCACTGGCTGAAGAGAAATTTGCATACCTGACCTGCCCCTGCTTAACAGTGGGGAGGAGCAATTTGGTCCTTGTTACGACAGCAGAGCTCCCATGATGACTCAGAGAGAGGGTAAAGAATCCCAGAAAAGGTGCAATCATAATCTGTGGTCCATTAGCACAGCCACCAAGGTACCTCCATCCCTTTTATCACCTGTATCTGGGCTGCTGGACATCACTTTCAATACAGGGGAGGAAAAGTCCCACAAGCTCTCCCAAGATGTCAGAGAGTCACAGAAATATTTGGGTTGGGAGGGACCTTAAAGCCCATCTCATTCCACCCCTGCCATGGGCAGGGACCCCTCCCACTGTCCCAGGCTGCTCCCAGCCCCATCCAGCCTGGCCTTGGGCACTGCCAGGGATCCAGGGGCAGCCCCAGCTGCTCTGGGCACCCTGAGCCAGGGCCTGCCCACCCTCCCAGGGAACAATTCCTTCCTGATATCCCATCTAACCCTGTCCTCTGTTAGTTTAAAGCCATGCCCCCTTGTCCTATCACTATCTGCCCATATGAGAAGCCCCCTCGCTCATTTTTGTAAGCCCCATTGAGGTACTGGAAGGCTGCAATGAGGAACCCGAAGCAGTGTTTTCATAGTTTTTCTCCAAAGAGTTTGGGAGTGTAGAAAGTCATTTATAAATAGCAAGGGGACAGGGGAGAGAGAAAGAGAGCGCTGTTCATATGCTCATAGAATATCCTGAGCTGAAAGGGGCCCACAGGGATCATCAAGTCCAACTTCCAAGTTTTATGGGCACCCCCAGGCCCTGAGCTCTGCGTCCTCTGGAGGTTTTAGGGCAATGGGGCCACTGATGCAGTGGGACAGCTCTTCCTTCTGCTGTCGGATGTGGCCCTGCCCCCAGGGAAGCCGTGTGATCCATGGGGGTCAGGAAAGTGAGGACTGTGCTGGTGTTCCCTTGGGGTGTGGGTGTCACCTGCAGCCCCTGCAGGAGCTCCCACCCTGTCCCACGGGCTGTGCGGCCGCTGTGTCCCGTCTGCTCCAGGTGTCTGCTCAGAGGCTGGGCCTCAAACCACAGCGGGGAGTTCTGAGTCACCTAGGAGATTAAAAACCCCAGTAATCTCCAAATGGTTATCCTTTAGTGCAAGATGCTTCAGCCCAAAGTTTCTCATTTCCACCCCCTTTTCAGGCCACCTCTGGCGGCAGCTCACAGACAGATGTGGCCAAGCAGATCCTTTGCTCCCTAAAGCTGCAAGACAAACCTTTAGGAGCACTGACTGGGCCAGATGTATTTCCTTCCTTATCTCTTAGCCCTCCTTGACTTGGAGATCACTACATTATGGTGGAGGAGCCTTTGCTTGAAAGGTTTTCTCACTTGGACCTTTTTGGCAACTCTGTTCAATATTTTTAGATTACCATGAGATCCTGGAAGTCCCTCCAGCAGCAACAGGTTTGGGCCCTTCTCCTGCAATAAGGTCTGAACAAATAATCTCTGATGTTAGTGCATATGGCATATCAAAGGGTTTTGGCCTGGTCCGTGAAATATATTCTGTATTAATCTCCCCCTTACCTGTAAACCAGATGAAAAAGCATACACAAACACGCCAACTGTTTGATGTTTCTCCTCCAAATCAAAAAGACCTGTCTCCATGGTCCTATTATCTCCTCTTATTAAGTATGTTTTCATGCTGTGCTTTTTTTTTTTGTGCCCACAGTCAATAACAATTTAAATGATACTCTTTGATGACCTTTGTTCACATCATTTATTTCCATCTCTTTATCTGATTTTGCCAACAGGACCTAATTTGAAAGAGGCTGCAGTTCAGCGGCAGGAGGGATTTAAACACTGTTAAGACTGACATTTTCCCTCATCTCACATCCCGTGGGGTACCTGATTGCAAATTTATAATACACCAGAGGTCTTGCCATCAGAAGATACAGACTTACAGTAACAGCAACTAATTTAAAAAAGATCTCCAGTGCATCAGTGTCTGGGGCTGGTTTACACAGACTAATTAATCCTTATTTGACCTGAATTAACTCTTAATCTGTGTGAAATGAGAGAGCTTTACTGGGATATAGAAAATTTTAAAAGATGGAAAATCCTTTCAGAACAGGAGGTTTCTGCAGCTGAGTGACTTGTAGATTAAAATACTTGTTGGCTGCTGCTGCTGTGGAAAATTAGCCACCTTATTTTTTTATTTTTTTCACCCCCCCATTTCTAACCAAGGGGCAGAAGATTTTTTGCCACCAGCAGTTACTGGCCCTTGGTAAGCAGAGCAGAATTGTTATCCTTGCTGTTTCCCACTGAAATCTTGGGTTTATCAAAGACCAGCAGCCTGGCACAAGGAAGAAAGCTCATTTAGGAGCAGATCCTGCCCCTGACACCCCCAGGTTACAATCTCCAGGTGAGAGGTGGTTTCTCTGCTCCTTGGGAGCAGTACCTTGGCAAGGGCTGCAGGTGTGAGGTCTGGTGAGGGATCACGGTGGATTCTTTCCATGAGCCAGCTCAAAGGTGGGAGATGTCCCCACCCCGTATCTCTGTGATGGGGGCTGGGGAACCTCTCCCGCCTGGGACTTGTACAGATGGAAAAAAAAAAATTTCAGGCTCAAAAGTTGCTCTGTCAGGTTTGATAAAGGACAAGCTTGAACTGGTGTCCTCTTGTGCCTCAGGGGACTCTGCCAGAGCACAGGGGGAGCAAATCAGGAACATCAGGATCCTCCAGGAACACGAAGGGATGAAGATATCCCTGGCCACAGCACACCCTGGTGAAGAGATCATCTGGGTTGGAAGTGGGATTTGGAGACCAGAGCTGAAGCTGGGATAAGTCAGGGCCACCTGGAATGTGAGTGAACTTTCACTGCAGAGCCCTGAGGGGATCTTGATCAGTGATCATGGACATGTTAAGGGCTAGCCAGCAGTTTGGGGAGCTATGGAAAAACGTGAATGGCTGGAGAAGGTTGGGGCTGTACATGTTACATGGTGTTCTGGTTAGATTTTTTGGCACAATGTGCCAAATGCTGCTGCTTGTGGAGATGGAGACTCCCTCAGAGCTCGTCCCTGCTTTGCACTTGTCTATATTTCACTGTGAAAAAATGGTCAAGAGATGCTTGGGGAAGGTCAGAGACTGTCTGTAACATGGCAAGGAGCCAACCAGGCCAGGCAAGTTATCTCTCCCAGTGCCAGGAAAGCAGCAACTTACCCTTGTCCTTTGTTCTTGGCACCTTTTTTCCTAACCCTGCTCACCTATCCTTTACTCTATTTGAAACTCCAGCTAATACAGGACCACCACACCTCATCTAAATACTTAAAACAAAGGACAGAATCCTTATCTCAGATTCCTGAGGTGTCCAAAGTCACCCAAGATACCTGAGGAGGAAGCATGGTGTAAGTCTGTTGTGAAGGAGAGCTTCAAGGTCACTTAAAGCATCACCAACAAAGGTATTGGCAAAAGCAGGTTCAATATAAAAGAGAAAGCATGACAAAGTTCGTGGGCAAGGTTCACTCTACTACTTACTAGGTGGTTAAACACACAGAGAAAAAGCAAACTAAAATCTAAAATCAATTAATCTAAAACCAGAACCAGCCCAAAAACTGTCTTTAGAAGGCAGAGGGGTGGGGGCAGAGAGGTGAAGGTGTGAGGATGGGTAGGGTGAGGGTAAAAAGGAATGTAAGAGACTCTCTGGTTGAGGCACAAGGTTCAGACTGGACCCTGTTGCCAAACTGAGTCCCAGACTCGACCAACAGTTTAGGCCTAGAGGTTTAACAGCATTTATTCAATAGCTTAAGTTAAACAACTTAACAAAGGATTAGTGTAGAATTTACTGTAGCACAACAGTAACTCACGGGCCTCATTTACTTACAGATCTAAAGAATTGAATAATTAGGAGAGCAGCATTCATGTACACGTGCTGTGGCACATTCCCACTTGCACACACAGACCTAAAGAGTCTGTACAAGGTAGGAACCTGTGAAAGAATTGCTCTCGAGTTCAGTGAAGTGCTCACTTTGAAAGCCTTTCGATCTTCCCAGTGGGCAAAGGGTTGAGCCTCGCGGAGCAGGGGGATCAGCCCAGGATCCATCACTGCTGTTCAGCAGGTCCTCCAAGTTCAGCAAACTTGAGATTTCCTGAGCTGGGAGAGGCCCCAGCAGAGGGAGGTCGCTGGTGGCAGCTGCTGCAGCCCAGGAGAGCTCCAGGGGTCTCACTTG
>WEIT01024720.1:782506-832802 GCA_013389985.1 Dryoscopus gambensis | reverse complement strand
AAATCTAAAATCAATCAATCTAAAACCAAAATCAGCCCAAAAATTGTCTTTGTGAAGGTTGGGGGGTAGAGGGTGGGGGCAGAGAGGTGAAGGTGTGAGGATGGGTAGGGTGAGGGTAAAAAGGAATGTAAGAGACTCTCTGGTTGAGGCACAAGGTTCAGACTGGACCCTGTTGCCAAACTGAGTCCCAGACTCGACCAACAGTTTAGGCCTAGAGGTTTAACAGCATTTATTCAATAGCTTAAGTTAAACAACTTAACAAAGGATTAGTGTAGAATTTACTGTAGCACAACAGTAACTCACGGGCCTCATTTACTTACAGATCTAAAGAATTGAATAATTAGGAGAGCAGCATTCATGTACACGTGCTGTGGCACATTCCCACTTGCACACACAGACCTAAAGAGTCTGTACAAGGTAGGAACCTGTGAAAGAATTGCTCTCGAGTTCAGTGAAGTGCTCACTTTGAAAGCCTTTGGATCTTCCCAGTGGGCAAAGGGTTGAGCCTCGCGGAGCAGGGGGATCAGCCCAGGATCCATCACTGCTGTTCAGCAGGTCCTCCAAGTTCAGCAAACTTGAGATTTCCTGAGCTGGGAGAGGCCCCAGCAGAGGGAGGTCGCTGGTGGCAGCTGCTGCAGCCCAGGAGAGCTCCAGGGGTCTCACTTGCTAGGNCTGTGGCACATTCCCACTTGCACACACAGACCTAAAGAGTCTGTACAAGGTAGGAACCTGTGAAAGAATTGCTCTCGAGTTCAGTGAAGTGCTCACTTTGAAAGCCTTTGGATCTTCCCAGTGGGCAAAGGGTTGAGCCTCGCGGAGCAGGGGGATCAGCCCAGGATCCATCACTGCTGTTCAGCAGGTCCTCCAAGTTCAGCAAACTTGAGATTTCCTGAGCTGGGAGAGGCCCCAGCAGAGGGAGGTCGCTGGTGGCAGCTGCTGCAGCCCAGGAGAGCTCCAGGGGTCTCACTTGGTAGGGTCACGAGTGTTGCTATTTCCCACAGTAGCTGAGAGGAGAAGAGAGATGCAGCAGGCAGGAATTCAGAAGCAGGATTGATCTATTTCATTATTTTACAACTCTTCTTATAGACCTTTTTCTTCATGATGTAATTGGTCAATGATCCGCCGCCTCCTTAGGGTGACTGGCTGAAGTCTTACAACATCCATTTTCAAAATATTTCTCTACTATACTCTAAACAAACGTTAGCAAGGTTGCAGGTGTTCATAGCTTACAAAACTCTACTGACAGCTTCCGTGAGAGAGAGAATTCTCTCACGGGATTAGAAAGAAGCAAGAGAAGTTCTTGCTAGAAGCATTTTTGTATCCACACACGAGAGATGGGCTTTAGTCACAGTCATTTTCCATCCTGGCTGCAACTCAGGTCGGTCACGTCCTTAGAAATTTCAATAACAGAATTGTTATTCCAGGGTTGTTATTCAGGAGAGAAAAATAAGTTTCCAAGACTTGGTTAAAAAGCAGGAGCTCGTTGCACAGCAGCAGTTCCTGAGAATGACAGTGTTTCTGGTAAGCTCAAGAGGACCTGAGCCCAGGGGCTGTTCATCAATAACGAGGCCTAATGAGTATTTATGAGATCATAGTGTGCCCCAGCGATGGGGGAAGGATGCACCAGCACAGACCCCCAGCCCCCTGCACAGCAGCACCTTCCTGCCACCCCATAAGGCTGCAGTGAGTGTTGTTATTACTGCCTTAAGTGTCCCCTGCCCCTGCTGCGGGGAGAGGCCTTTCGGAAGATGCCACCACATTGCACAGCAGAGGTGCCACCCTCCCCAGTCAGCGAGCTGCAGGTACCCACTTAAAGGTTACCCGGTGCTGCTGGTATCTCTGTTTTCAATTACCCCACTTGTTGGCTTTAAAGTCTTTGGTATGGAAAATAAATCAATGTGCTGCTCCATCCTCAGTGGCACCTGACGTGGCAGTCTCACAAGATCACACGATTATAGGGATAAGGGTCTAGTTATAAAATGTGCACCATTTCCCAGTCAGATCTTTGACCTCAGACTGCATTAATGTCGTGCCATTTTTAGGTCCAATGCTCATCTGTGTCTTGCAACATATCATCATTGTACTGCCTGATTTACGCTCTGAATCATGGTAATTTATTGTAATAGCATGGTTCGATCTTTTCAGTATTTCCTGTTTTTATTGGCTGTTTCATCCCTTTCCCCAAAGGTTAGAGGGAGTATGGGGGTAGAGGAGGAAGTGAACAAGCCTGTGAAAACACATAATGCTGAAAAGGGCAAAACATGAGAGCATCCTGCCAATCCAGGGGCTGGGGGACACATGGAAATTTAAAGGTGATATTTGTGACATCCCCCACGCCAGAAACAGAACTGATGTGCTGTCGGCCTTGGAGAGGAAAGGGCATCTTCGGGGATGGCTGGAGCCATGTCCATGAACCTCCACGTGTAGAGCAGGGCTCTGGGAAGGCTTCTTGTGCCTCACAGTGCCAGCCCACCTGTCCCCAGCACGGAGGTGTTTCTGGTGCCAGCACTGTGCAATGCCCCTGAGAGGGGATGAGCCTGTTCTAGATGAAATGAGCTTTGGGAATTGGAGTGTGTCCTGATGAGAGAGCGGAAATGTAAAAGGCCAAGATGGAAAGTGCAAATCTAATCCTAGCTGTTTCTCTCTTTATTGCTCTCTGCCCAGAAACTCTGCTTCTCCAAGGTAGGATTTGCAGGCATGAGAAAAGAAAGTGATAGCCTGCTAGTGAAAAAAAAAAGGAGAGAGAGAGAGAAAGAAAACCCAGAAACACTGAAATAATCCCCTACAACATAAAGCTTTGATAAAAGCTAAGCTCAGCCTGAGGGTGACGCTACTTTTTCACCCTGTTCTCCAGACTAAGTTTGTTCCAGAGGACCCAGCCTTTCCTTTCAGGTTTGGAGTGGGTTATTTATTTTCTTAAGGACTGCCCTCCGGCATTCCTTTTGAAATGAGTATTTGTGCCTGGCTCTGGAAAACAACAGCAAGAGCAAGCAGCCAGCTCTTCTAATGGTTGTGCTGCCTTCCAGGGAGCAGCATCCTCAGGGCTTGCTCTCAAGGAGTGGGGAGGCACTGCCGAGCTGGGGCTCCAGCTCTCCAAGAAGCATTTTGAAACTTTTGCTAATAAGGACTCAGACAAATGCCGATCTAGTTCTACCCCAGAGGGGTGGTGGCTGCTGGTGCAAAGCTTTGATGGGAAGCAAGTATAGAAAAATACGAAATAGATAGATATAGATGATATATATCATCTATATTTATAGATAAATATATATATGTGTATGTATGTGTGTGTGTGTGTGTGTGTGTATATGTGTGCATGTGTGTGAAAAATATTATATATATATGTGTGTACATATATATATACACACACACACACATATATATATATATACACATATATAAATCAAGTGTAGAAAATAGAGGCTGGGAGAGCTGTGTGTGCTCACCTGGAGAAGAGAAGGCTCTGGGAAGACCTCAGAGCCCCTTCCACTGTCTAAAGGGGATCCAGGAGAGCTGGAGAGGGACTGGGGACAAGGGATGGAGGGACAGGACACAGGGAATGGCTTCCCACTGCCAGAGGGCAGGGATGGATGGGATATTGGGAAGGAATTGTTCCCTGGGAGGGGGGGCAGGCCCTGGCACAGGGTGCCCAGAGCAGCTGTGGCTGCCCCTGGATCCCTGGCAGTGCCCAAGGCCAGGCTGGACATTGGGGCTCGGAGCAGCCTGGGACAGTGGGAGGGGTCCCTGCCCATGGCAGGGGGGGGAACAAGATGGGCATTAATGTTCCTTTCAAACCAAACCATTCTGGTATTCTGTAAAAAAATAAGGAAGCAAAGCAGGTGCTGAGAACCTCTGTCTCTGGAAGTGAGGGAAAGGTGTGGAGTAGGTTGGAAACACAGCGGGCCTGGACTCATCCGGTACCTCCCTTGGACACTTGTCACACCAATCATGAACTACAGGTGCTTGAATTTTGCTCAAAACCAGAGGCAAAAGTAACAAAGGTGCCTGGAGAAGCCCTGGTGCCAGCGTGGTCCTGCTGAGGCCTGCAGGCTGAGGGGGGCCACAGCCAGGGCTGCTCTGGAGCTCGAGCTGGTGCTGCGGCACTGCTGGCCCCGGGCAGCAGGTGGAGGCCAGGGTGATGGATGAGCAGTGACAACCAGGGAGACCAGAACATGTATACTGTGCATCCAAGGAATTATATTTTCAGGTGATTTGTTTTCTCTTGAGCCATCCAGCTCATCTCCTCCAAAGAGTTAATTTATGGTGTTTACCCAAAGTGATGGGTCCAGGGCAGGAGATGGGGTGGAGTCTCCTGGTAAAAGGTCTCCCTTCAGCTTTAGCTGCTGGACACACAATTCTTCTTTCTCTGTGTCTGCACCAGGTGTTTTGCAACAGGCAAACATCCATCATTTCCAATTAATCCCAAAGGCTATTTCCATTACCCCTTGGTGGAGCTGACTAGAAATAACAAAGTTTCCCAGTACTGAGCTTCAGTAAAATATTCTGAGTATCTCATAAGAGATGACTTCCTCTTAATACCAGTGAGCACTTTGTACCTCTCAGACAATGTTTTATTTCATTGTCTCTAATGGGATTGTACTCCCAGAGGCTGAGTTCCTCCCCTGGATTTTCCCAGCAAGCTTGCACTCGACAGTGACACAGTCCCTGGGCTTTAGCTGACATTTTTCTACAAGTCATGCCACAAGTTACAACACTGGTAGGAGTTAAGTGCCTCTGAGACTTCTGGCCGTGTGTTAAATCTGGCTAAAATTGCTCACAGCTCATCTCTCCTAATGAGTACTGGTAGCTGCAGGCAGCTCCTTTAGAACCTCCCTGGTACCTGGATACATTTGGCTTTTAAGGTGTGAGAAAACATTTTAAAAATGGTCTTTGATCTGATCACACCAAAGCCCCAGATGAAGTTTGTCCTCATAGAGAAAGATTCTTCTGCCCTGTAAAGTGTAGTTTGGGCTTGCACTGCGTAACAGCCTAGCCCAGGAAGGGCAGGCAGCTGAGCAGGGCTGGTGGAATTCAGGATCCAAATTTCGCTGATTCCCTCAACAACTCGGGGTAAGTTTCCCTCATTTTGATGTTTGCTTGCCTAAAGTGTAGCCAGGTCAACAACAGCCAGCTGGGATTTGATAAAGTGCTTGCACAGGTCCCTTGGGGTCCCGATTTGGGACTTTATGTGAAATTTGCTGATTAAATAAACAAGGCACCTGGGAGTTTTGATGCAGACAGCTGGTCTGTGGGTCCTAATCACTGCCCTCCAAGCTGATCTCAAAGCCGGCCAGTCTGTATCTAAAGGGTGTGTAATTAAATACAGTAGATGCACACTGTGGTTGTGGGCTGACAAAATCACTGCCTGTTGGAAGGGAAGCTAAACCAGAGCGGGGCATTCCCAAGTTCCCAGCTTTCCAAGCAGCCTTCAAGAAAACCCTATGTGTAGTGTGATTTTAGTGTACATTTTCAGTCCATTCCACCAGAACAGCCAGAAGTACACATGCTTTGTACACACAGTCACCTTCATTAATTTGATATGCAAGTGGTTACTTAGAGATACTTAATATCTGCAGTGAGTGGTTTCAAATCGCTCCACACAGAGGCTCAGAGCTCTGCAAACACATTGTGTACGGCGGGACCTTTGAAAACAGCTCCTTTTAAGCTGCCACTCGCATTCTGCTTCTGAACTGGGACTTTGCACAAATATTTTTAAGTCATTGTTTTAACATTTTCACGCTTGCTTTTCAAGTAGATCATCCTCTGTGATCACAGACAATGGCAACAATTGTTCAGTGGTCTCTTACTCTAATCGAGTCAATTTGCTTTGCTGGGATTTCCCTCTCCCCTGTATTCAGCGTTCAGGACCAAACAGAGTGAAGCGGATCTAATTAACTTTTCTCAAGGGTATTGACTGTCTGCAAAGGAAGAGGAAAGCAATGAGGAATACATTATGAGAGCCTATTCATTGCCAACTCGCACACAGGAGCACATCTTCCTCTTGCAAACCCAAGGTTTACACAAATTTCCTTATTTGATTGTATTTCCTGTTGCATAAAGGCACCAGGGGCTATGTGAACTCCTACGGGTTCTGGAGACAGAGTCAAAAGGAAATAAAGCAGAAGTGCTTTGTATAAACAGTGGAAATTAGAAATTTTTAATTAGCATTTATTCATTAGGAGGATGAGAAATGAAATGTACTACAGGCCCATGTGTTATGTTCTCTCCTTTAAGATACAGACACTGAGCCTGTTCTCAGATACAGAAACTGAGCCTGACTGAAGATCAGATGCTGCCTCCACCTCCCTGGAACACTGTGGGGTGGGGAGGCCTTCACATCCATGCAAAGCAAGTCCAAAGTATGGAAAATCATGTAGACACTGGGTCTGGCAGGCAGCTTTGCCCAGGAGCTGCTGCAGCAATGGGAGCGCGTGCGGGGAGGCTGGGCTGGCCATGGCCCCATCACTGCCAGTTCAGCTGCAGAGGGTGGCAGGGATTTCATCCATTTGGCTTTGGGCGTGGCTGAAGACCAAAAGTTCATATCTGCATCATTTAAAAGTAACCCCCAGACTCGGTGCCTCAGTTTCCCCAGTGGAAAGTGTAGAGGGGGTAGTGATATATGGACACTGAAGGCTTTGACTGGTGGATGCTGACCCACAGCAGCTCATGCTGAACTGCTCTCTAGACACTGACGTCGATGCCAAATGCTGCTGAAAGCAGCTCTTCTCTCTTGTGAGAGAATTTTAGTTCTCACATAAGTTATCAGCAATATTCTCAAAACTAAAGAACACTTGTGAGCTTGCTAAGAAATTGTTTATGATAAAGTAGGCCCGATGTTTTAGGAAGTGTGTTTTTAGAATTTAGCCTATCACACCAAGGAGGTGGATGTGTGTTTGGCCAATTGTTCTGTGAGAGAAAAAGGTATAAAAGAACTTGTAATTAATTGAAAAAATCACTTCACTTCCACACTACTTCACAATGACTTCACAATAAAGCACTTCACCATTCTGCTGGATCAAGGCTGCTGCCTGGTTCTCCTCTTTGTACGGCTCCAGGACCGTGGGCTAAATCCAATACACTGATGTCAGCAGGATAGACAGACTGCAGCACCCATCTGTGTGCCAGGGTGATAAGAACATCCCTGGGCAGATGGATCATACCTGTGGCGAGCCACCAGCACCCCAAGAGATGTCAGCAGCCTTCATCCCTGAGGGAGTGTTTGCCAGAGAATTTCTTGTGAAAATGGCCACAAAGGTGCCACAGGCATTGTCACCTCGGGCTAATAGGAATTTGTGTTTGTAACTGAAAGTCACTCAGCTATTGACACAGACTCAAAAGGACTTCCCACGTAACCTTGAAATTCTGGGGGGAATATTTGCTTGCAGGATGTGCAGGTTCCTCCAGTCATAGCACTGTCCCAGGATCACCTCTGCTTTGGAGACCAGGACCTCTCAAGGCAGGGAGAAGCAGAGGGAAGCTGAAATGGGGTTACTTTGACTCTCTGAACGTTTACCTCTCTCTCCTCTGAAGCATCAGGCAGTCAGTAAGTCCTTCTGACCACTGTACTAGGACAAGATAAATGAGGATGGTGTGTCAGGTTAGCCAGGGTAGCCTGTGACCATCTGTGAGGTATTTTCAGATGTCACAAGTTAACAAGGTGCTGGCTCTTCTGCTAAATTGAAATCCTTTCTGAATGTCCCCACTTCTGACAAAATCTGTTGATTGTCATCTTTATTATACCATGTGCTAATAAATACATAATAGCATCTTGTCAAAATGTATTGCCATTCAAACTGTACCCATAATCTGCATGTCTAACACAATCTCAGTGCTTCCTAACAAATACACTTCCCTACCAACTTCTGCAGGATGAGAACCTGGTCTTGCAATTTATTCAGCAGTAGGGCTGAGAGCAGGGAGAGGATCAGGGGTGGGGAAAGAAGAGGGAAGAGACATTGTCAGCACCTGCATCAGCACAGCATCAACTCAGATTACAAGAGGCATTAAAGGTTCAACCAGAGCAGAATAACCCTCTTCTGGACACAGCTGTGAGCAACATCAGTGCTCCCAAAATATTTTCGCTGGTGCATCATCACCTGTTCAATAACAGGATGTTCTACAAGCCTTTAAATTCCCTAGTGTGTTAACACCTCTTAGGAAGGCCAGGCTGGGTAGGAGGGAGCTGCAGCAGGTGCACTGCTATTTGCATCACCCCAGGCTTGTGTGGGCTCCTGGTGCCTCCAGCCCTCTCTGCTCCACTGGGCGATGTCCAGCTCCACAGCCCCATGGGGCCCTTCCAAAAATCAATACTGGCTGTTTGCTCAGGCAGCAGAAAAGTAAGAATCACTCTCACTGGGGTGGAGAGAGGAGTGATGAAGCGGGGTGGCTGCCTGGTGTTAGCAGAGCAGAGTATTTCACTGAGAGTGGTTCAGGGAGATGCCCCAGGGCAGGGAGGCCCTGCCTGGTGCTGGCTGTCCTTGAGCCCTGGGCACTGGCTGAGCTGGTACTGTCAGCACTGGGCCACAAAACCAGGGCAGGGGGAAACAGAACCAGAGTTTTCTCTAAGGACAAAGGCGATAAGTAACAAATCGCCCTCCACTACATTTTCTGAACAAATACAAAGCATATTTGCTGCCAGCGAAATGTTTTATGGTTCCCACCTCATTCCTGCTGGTTTGACAGCTTTTGCAGCTCAGCCTGCTGAGCTGGCTGTGGTGGGACAGCCCTGGGAGTGAGTGACCAGAGAGGCTGAGCTGTGGCCCTGGGACGGTTTAGGAACAACAGTGCCTGGGTCTGGGTTAGAGCACAGAGAAAAGGCAGATATCATGGTGGAGAGGCATGAAGCAGCTGTTGTGTTCCCTTCCTCTCTGCTGGGGTGAAGGGATTCATGTGCCTTAGGAGGAGCAGCTGCTCACACCACCACGTGCTCACACCCTGTTTTGCCTCTGTTCACGAGTGGTGCTAAATTAATCTAAGACACCTAGAGCAGCAATAGGTTCTAAATGCAATAATTACCTGTATGCTAAAGTATGCCCTATTTACATCCCAGTATATTCAGCTCAATCTGTTGTGTCACTGCACTTAATAAGTACAGCACAAGGTGGTTTACAGGCCAGGGCTGTGCTTTTATCAGCTTTCTGCTGTAGTTATCAATGAAATCATTAAATATTGAACAGATTGGCTCAGCTCGATTAAATGACAGTCTTCAGTCCCATACATTCTGTAATTTCTGCTGTGTGTGCTGGGAGGCTGCAAGGTCTCCTCTGTGTAGATGCACCAAGTCTGGGAGAGGTGCTGAGAGAAGCTGGAGTTTGCTGCATGGCAGAGCAGGGGCTTGGGATTTTCATACCATGACCTTCTCCATGCCTGGGCAAGTAAAGCTGCAGCCCCATTCTCTAAACTCCATTTTAATAAGAATGTTACCCTCAGCAATCTTTGGCTGCCTTTTTCTCCTATAGGAACCTTAATTCTAACACCAGAAAAAGCACCCTGGAGAATTGTATTTTACAGGGTCCCAGAATGGGTTGGGTTGGGAGGGACCTTAAAGCCCATCCAGTGCCACCCCTGCCATGGGCAGGGACACCTCCCACTGCCCCAGGCTGCTCCCAGCCCTGTCCAGCCTGGCCTTGGGCACTGCCAGGGATCCAGGGGCAGCCCCAGCTGCTCTGGGCACCCTGTGCCAGGGCCTGCCCACCCTCATAGGGACAGATTTCTTCCCAATATCCCATCCAAACCTACTCTTCTTCCTTTGTTGCCACAAATGCCAGGAGGTTTTGGGAGACCAGCAGAACGTGTTTTGTAGTGAATGTGTTAAGAGATATTTGGCCTTTCCTTGCCTCACATATCCTTTCAGGTGCAGCAAGGTGAACAGGACTTCACCCAAGGGATATAAGGAGAAATCAATGTTTCCATGACATTACTGTAGGATGCCACTGCTCATGGCTGGAGGAAGGTTTATTGCACCAGGATTAACAAATTAAATGTGTCCTGGGCCACTTCAGGGCACAAAAGCTGACATGTAAGGGTCCAAGTGTGTGCCTGCAGCCTGTGAAACGGGGTGGTGGATGCAGCATTCCTGGTGGGAAGAAGCTCTGTGACATGCCAGCTGCAGCTGTGCCAAGGCACTGGGAGCACCCTGGGCAGGGCAGCCTAACCACAGACACAGCTGAGCCCACCTGAGTGCTCGGGGACATTCCCATCCCTGCTCACCTACTGTTGTGAAAGGGCCGTGAGGGCACAGACGTGGAAATTTGGGTCCCAAATTGCCCTGGTCCCTTGGGCTCACCCAGCTTCAGCGCCACCATCAGACAAGCTCCTTGTGGCTGAGTCCATGGCCAGTACAAGGCTGATGCAGCAAAACCCACCTGGCAGGAGAATAGTGCGCCAAAGGCACATTTTAGAGTGCAAAACATTCATTTTTAGGACAATCCTACTCCTAAGGAATCCCATCATCTCCTGCCGAGTGAGTGAGAGCAGTACCTGGCCCTTGCTGGGCTGGCTCACCTGGACATCGTGCTGCTGTTATCATCCTTCAGTGCTTTGTAAAGCTCTTTGGGAGGACTTGGCAGGGGCGAAGGTGTTTCTTCAAATGCCAGTCTCCTGATCCCCTGCCTTAGAAAAGCTGCACTAATTAAATTGTAGTGGCCATCAGAGAGGGTATTTTTGCTGGCAGTTAAATGCCTGGATGATCTGAGGGCCCCAGGCAAAGCCGAAGGTTTTGGATCCAGCAAGATGTTAACTGCCGGGAAATATCCCAACAAGACAGTGCTGTAATATGCTTAATAAAACATCCTGGTTTTCCTCTGGCACTGGGAAGGCATGGAGACAACACACAGCTGTTTCCACACCCAATACAGCTCGGTGGGCAGGGAGCAGGAGCAGCAGGGCACTGCACCCATCAGCCCAGACACGCTGCATGAACAAGGGCACTTCCATCCAGAGTGGCAGGGAGGCAGGCCCGAGGAAACCGGTGTTTGCTCAGCCTCTTAACACCTGGAAGTCCATGAAAGTGTCGTTCCTGGGGGCAAAACCAGGGTGTACTTGAGCAGAAAATGAGCTGTTCTTGCAACTGGTGTTACTTCTTGTATTTTGCTATCTACACTCTGTTTCTGCTGTGATAGTATTGGGAGGGGGTAGTTTGTTGTTGATTTTAGAGAGAAAACAAAAAAGTGCTTTGCAATCTAGCAAGGATTAATGCTGAGTTAGGGTGGGATTATAATCACTGTTTTGTAATGGGACACTGAGCCAGCTTTAAGGAACTGACCCCATGGTGAGTTAGAAGGAAAACTGAATTAGCTCAGGCCTGCAAAGGAACTTTCTGTCTGTCACTTTGTGGGGAAGGAGGACTGGATTCAGGCTTTTCCCAAATATCTTCCATAACCCTCAGACCTCCTCTTTCCTGCCTGTAAAATAAATCAAAAACCTCACTTAATAAAGTGAGGTTTGCTCTCCAAGCTTTGCTCCCTTCCTCTCTTCAGAGTGCAGACCCCATCAGAGGAGTCTGGTTCTTACACACCCCACAGAGAGCTGAGGAGCTCTGATCTCCCCCTGCATCCTGCATTTCCAGGCTGGAGCCAGACCAGCAGTTCCCTGGGACTGCTTCAGACAATAGCAGTGCTCATGTGAGGGCAGGTTTTATCAACCCACATCATGCCAGAATTAATGGCTGTCTTAATAAAAGCAAGTGAGATCATCACTCTTGGCTTAATTTTTCCTTTTTATTGCCTTTTACATGTAGAAGTAATGATCAGCCGCTGAAATACCTCTAAAGCCAACATTTGAGGACATGTTCAAATCTCTCACTCTCCTAATGAATGGCAGTGTCATTTCAGAGGGAGTTTTAGCACATCCCTGGACCAAAGGGAGAGGTTTCTTGTAGGACTGGCACCTCCACCCTTCAAGACTCCTGACACCAGAGAAGTCCCATTAAGGCAGGGAGACCTGTGTCGGGGTGCTGAGTGCAGGCTCAGCCAGAGAGCACTGATGCAGGGTTGAAGGCAAAGGCAAAAGTCTCCGTGCCTGTCTATGCAGCCCATGTTAAAATAGAACCTTCACAAAGTCCCATACACAGCTTAAGAGATTCTTGGACTTCTTAATAATCTTCAGGAGAAGTCACCAGGGTAGGGACCAAAGGCTTTGTTTCCCCTTGTTCCTCAGAAGGATATCTATATCCTATCCTCACAGGATATCTATGGCATGTCTCTGCTGACCCACTCCATCCCATAATGACCATCAGAATTAGCCTCAAATGTTATTGAAATATGACTTACATATACAAGAACCTAAATGTAAATGATGTTCAATGTGATTCTATCACTTTAAAAAATTAATTCTGGTCTCCAAATCACTTCTCAAACCCATCCCTCTCCCTCAGGTGTCACTCATGAGGCATCACTGGTAGGGCTGAAGTGGAAGAGTCACGGAATCCCAGGATGGTTTGGATTGGAAGGGGTCTCAAGGCTCATCTTGTTCCAATCCCCCTGCCATGGCACCTCCCACAAGACCAGGTTGCTCCAAGCCCATCCAGCCTGCTCCGAGCCTGCCATTGCTCTGCAGCAGCACAGGCACAGACATTCACAGCTCCCCTTTCCCCACCTACCATTGATCTGCAACCTGTGTGAATTGTAGTTAAGCTCATTTAGAGCAAGGCATTGTGTGCAAAACACCAGTATCAGCAGTGGAGTCATCCAGACTGGGTCCTTGTGTCAAAGCAGTGGTATGGGGGAAAGTGTGTCTCACATAGCTCAGGTGGTGAGTGAGCAGTGCAGAGTTCAGGTGCTCCTGTGCCATGACAGCTCTCCTCCAGACCTCTGGAAAAGCTCTAGAAACCTTGTAGTGGCTGCAATGAAGCACATCTTCCTGGGAGCCCCCACAGAAATCTCACTGGAGTTAACGAGGCTCATGAGATCTTTGCTCAACACAGTATTAGCACTCCATTCTCATGAGACCCCACCTGGGTCTCCACTGCATCCAGCTTTGGGCTCCCCAGCACAGGAAGGACATGGACCTCTTCAAGAGAGTCCAGAATGAGCCATGAAGATGATCAGAGGCATGGAGCAACTCTGCTATGGGGATGGGCTGGGAGAGCTGGGGGTGTCCAGCCTGGAGAGGAAAAGGCTCTGGGGAAACCTTAGAACTCCTCCCAGTGCCTAAAGGGGATC
The DNA here is from genome assembly GCA_013389985.1 of Dryoscopus gambensis. NCBI lineage: Eukaryota > Metazoa > Chordata > Aves > Passeriformes > Malaconotidae > Dryoscopus > Dryoscopus gambensis. The sequence continues at coordinate 819,645 of WEIT01024720.1, read as the reverse complement.
CAGAAGAGCCAGAGAGGGACTTGGGACAAGGGATGGAGGAGCAGGACAAGGGGGAATGGCTTCATAGTGACAGAGGGCAGGGCTGGATGGGATATTGGGAAGGAATTGTTCCCTGGGAGGGTGGGCAGGCCCTGGCACAGGGTGCCCAGAGCAGCTGTGGCTGCCCCTGGATCCCTGGCAGTGCCCAAGGCCAGGTTGGATGGGGCTTGGAGCAGCCTGGGACAGTGGGAGGGGTCCCTGCCCATGGCAGGGGTGGCACTGGATGAGTTTTAAGGTCCTTTCCAACCCAAACCCATTCTGGGATTCCATGCTTCTATGCTTCTAGGATGCTTTGGAAATTCTTAGGGGTGCAGGCAGGGTCCAGGTTACCCAGGAGCTGTCTGCTGGCCACAGAGCCAAAGCTCAGCCTGCAGGTGACACCTGCAGAGAGTGGGTGCTGAACCCTTGTGCCACGTTCAACCACCCTGCAGAGCTCCTCTGCTGGAGAGGAGCTCTTTGAGCCCAGCCCCATGTGGCAGCTCATGGGAACCTGCTATGCTCAACTGCTGGGGCCTTCAACAGAAATCAAGGAAAGGCTTCAAACCAGGAGCAGCTCATTAATTGTTGATTGTCTGGGCTCTGCAGGCAGGGATGGAGGAAAAGGCTGAGACAAGAAGCTGTGAGTTCACTGTGTTGATATGAAATTTAGGAAGGGACTGGCTCTCAGTGAACAGGAGGTTACTGGCCACAGTTTGTACTTGTTTGTTTGTTATTTATGGAACAGGTTCCTCAGAGAGGGGTCAGATGCCCCATTCCTGGGCACATTCAAGGTCACGCTGGACGGTGCTCTGAACAACAATTTGGTTGAGCTAAGTCCCTGCTCACTGCAGGGGGGTTGGACTGGATGAACTTTAAAGTTCCCTTCCAACCCAAACTTTTGTGTGATTCTTTGGGACGGCAAATGAGGGGCTGAAATCCTTCCCTCCTGCAGTGAGGGCTGACTGCATCCTCACTGCAAGGCTGATGCATCCCAGCTGGCTCCCTGCTCTGTGCCAAGCCAGGGGCTGTGGGGTTGGGACTTCAGGACATCTGGCAGCCTGGGCTGTGCAACATCTGGAAAACCAAGAGTTTGCCACCCAAACTGGCACTCAGCAGGTCTGGGATTTGACTTCTTTCTTTTGGAGCAAGGGCTGGGAGGGAGCAATCTTTCCCTCCTGTGCTTTTGCAATTGTGTTGGTGCATTTGCTGGGCTGTGCTGGCTGAAGTGCTGACAATTTGGGAAAGCTATGTTCTTCTAGGAGGAAAAACTGGGAAAGTAGTTACATCTGTGAAGCCTCCAGCCCATCTCAGCTGCCAAAAGTGTACAGTAACAAAACTGAAACATGCTCTGGTTTCAGGCCCTGCTGGCCTTCAGTGCCTTGAAAAGAGGCCTCTGCACCATGGCTTGTGCCACAGCCCCTGTGCAGATGAGACAAGCTCAGCTGTGAGGCTGGCTCTCACTTGCACGGGTGTTTATTTTGGGGTAGAAGCACATGTGCGGCGCTGGCTGCGGAGAGGAGCAGGTTGATTTGGGAGGGGTGGCAGCTCTGGAGATGCTCTGTGCCACAGAGGCCCTCAGCACTGCCCCGCTGGGGCTCTGGCCGAGCTCTGCCCTCCAGCACCAGTGTGGATATTCCACACGCTGAGCCCGTGCTCCATGGAGGGTCCTTTAGCACTGCCTCACCCCCTGCCCCTTCCTCCCTCTGCCGCTCGGTGGGTGCCCTGACCCTTGTGAGAGAGCAGGAGACCTCGGGGGCTGTTCATCATTTAATGCTGCATTTCTTGGCTTTCTCTTTTCTAATCGTCTCTCTGCCATTTAGCTCTCCGTGTTGAAGGGAACCTTGATGTGTTGTCAAAACCCTCCATGAGATATTTGACTGAAATGTGTCTCGCCTGCCTGGGTAAACCTGGCTGCCTGGAAAAGGCTTTTTTGCTCTGCAAAGAAATGCAGCAGCTGCCTTCTTCCACCCTCTGCCTTTCCAGCAGAACGCAAATGAATTGCCTAATTTCAAGCAAATTTGGTAATAATGTGGAGGTGTCAAAAGTGATTGCATTCCAGGGTATTACAGCACTTTATTCAAGTAGAGAGGTCATGTTTGGATTTTATAATTTATTTTTTCTCAATTTCCCCAAAAGAAGGACGAAAGTATTCGCTCCTTGCTGGCTGCCAGATATGGCTGGGACAAGGCTGCAGCTCATCTCCTGCTCTTGCACCTTCATAGGTCCAAGATTATCTGGGCTTGTCAGTCACCTGTGCCCTGGCAAGGCAGGACCAGCAACAGCAGGTCCAGGACCTGGAGAAACATCTTCAAAGAGCACTGCCTGGGCCCTATTTTATTTTTCTGAACATCAGGATTGAGGTGCTATTCTGCAAATGACCTTTGCAACCCGCCTGTGTGCCTTTAAGTTGCTATAACCACATGTGGAGCAGTGGTATTAATAATAATACTATTCACACCAGAGTCTCCTGGGCAGCTGAATGACAGGATGAATGTGGATTAATATTCCTTAGCCACAAGGGACTGGGAAGGAGCTAGTGGAAGCATAGCTTGTGAAATTAATAATCACCACCCACTTGGAGGAAAAGGAATTGGATTATAGGGACTCCAAAATTAATAGTATCCTGGGCAAGCAGAGCCTATTGAAATATTCATTGGGTTCAGCTAACCCAAGGCAGTGAGAGGCAGGCGAGGTGTGATGCATTCTGTAGCCACGGGCAATGCTGAGCTGCCTTTTGTGGCCGGGGGGGCTGCTGCTCCTTCCTGCACACGGCAGAGTGGCACTAATTGGGCAGAGGAACTGAGGGAGACCTGTCTATGCACTGATGAATGCTGCCAGGGGTGTTTATGCCCAAGAAATAAAGCAGCAAGGGATGCTCTTGGGCTGAAATGCAGGAAAAGTGGAGGAGAGGGAGTTGGGGGGTTGCCACGTGAAGGGTTTCAGCAGGACACGTCTCCGAAATCTGGGGGCTGCCTCTGCAGGCATGCCTTGATCTGAGCATTCCTGTGTCACTGTGTGAGGTTCTGGATGCTGTGAGGTGTTGCTGCTGTGGAAAGGGCAGGAGTTTGGGTGTGTGAACAGGCTCCTCTCCTCCCAAAAACCACAGCCTACCTGTGCCAGTGGGAGAAAATAACTGACCTCACTCCCAGGCACATAAAATTGGTGAGAAAAACAGTAAACCCACTGTTGTTTCCCAAAGGGTGTCCCTAAAAGTGACCGTGACCTCCCAGGACCTGTTAAATCCTGCAACAGGGAGAGCAGGGGAAGGGCAACTTCCAAAAGCCATTTGTGGGGGTATGGTGCCTGCTGCTGACTGGGAGGGAGCTGGATTCAGTTTAAGGGGATAAATGGCCTCCAAATGCTCCTTTCAGGAGCTCTGCTGGCCACCAGGCCCTGCACATGCCTCTTAAACCTGCTGGCATCAGACCTGTGTGCCACCGATGTGAGTGAGGCACGGACCCTGTGCGCCCACACCAGACCCTGGGCACAGATACACGAATGCCCCTCACCAGTCAAGCCTGGCAGCATTGTCTTTCATGGCCTGGAAAAGCTGCTTTCACCAGAAAGAGGAATCGTTGCCCTTCATGGCCCTTCAGCCCTGCTGATGTCTCTGCACGAGGGCTTGGGATGGGCAGGGGAAAGCTCGGAGCTGAGACTCGTGCTGTGTCCCTGCCCTCTGCCCCCGGGGGCCCTGGAGAGGCTGCAGGCCAGGAACTGACCACAGCACCACTCTTTCCTCCCTTTAGTGCCCAATCTGCCTCCTTTTCCTCAGTGGCCAGAGCGTAGTGAGAGAGAGAGAGGTGCCAGGGCTGCCCCACAGAGCAAACCCTGTGCTCTGGGTCTGTGTGGAGCAGTCTCCTCTGCCTCTCACTGATGGAAATGCCTCTCCCAACAGATCCAGGGTGGACAGAGTGTGTCCACTCAAACAAATGCTCCTCTTCCTTGCCCCCCAAATCCTTATCTCTGGACTGTTTTCATCAACGTGTAGTCAGAGAGCCCCAGGGAGAGCGACCCCTGGAAATCAGACCTGGCAGAGCTGTCCATGGTGTGGAGGTGCTGTCCTTAGCCCTGGAGAGGCTCGGCGGGTTGTGCTGATTTGGGAGGCAGCTGTCTGGAACACAACCCACGCAATGGGCTGCCTGGGGGTGCAGCGTGGACTCCATCCATCCCCTCCATCCCTCCCTTCCCACACTTGGACGAGGCTGACAGTGGCTCCCACGGACTCTGCTGCCAGGAAAATGAGGTATATCTCTGCTCCAGAGGCTGATGGGACCCCCTGAGAAGCAGCTGTGGGCCAGATGCCACCAAATGTCACGGAGGCGGTGTGCTTGAAAAAGGAGAGTGTATATGGGACAGCAAAGCCAGCAGTAAATTAAATTGGTTGTGCTATTGAAGAGGGAGACATTGCCCCTGTGAGAGTATGTCAGAGTCCTGCAAGCTTGTGTGAGATGTGCAGGGAGCCTGTAGTGCTGCCAGCACACTGAATTACTCCTTGAGTGGGTATTCGAAAGGGTAAATCACTACAGGGGATCATTATTTAATCAGTTTGAATTAAAGATTCCCCAGAAATACAATATTGTGCATTTAAAAAATACATATATCCTAACTGTGTGTTTCCCACAGCTCTGCTCTGCTTCCAGGGAACCAGTGGTGTTTGACTCCATTCTGTCTCAAGGCAGCCAAAGCACCTGGGTTAAAACCTGACCCCCACGATGTCCAGCCCGCCCTCCTTTCCCAGAGGAGGAGGTTCTGGTGGCACACCCAGAGATGAGGTGTGGATGCAAAAAGCTGCTAGCAAGAGCTGCTTTCTGTCTCGTGAGAGACTCCTTCTTTCTCACAGAGGCTATCAGTAATATTTTCTAAGCTATGGACACCTGCTAGGGTCTGTTTTTAGCACAAGTAAAAAATATTTTGATAACAATTGTTGTAAGATTTCAGCCGATTACCCTAAAGGGGTGGCTAAGCATTTAACCAATTAAACCATGAAGTAAAAAGTCTATAAAAAGAGCTGTAAATAATAAAATGAATCAATTCTGCTCCTGAACTCCTGGCTGCCTGCTCTCTTCTCCTCTCCTCCACCACAGGAAGGACAACAATAGCAGCAACAATGAGGCTGTTGCATTGCATCTGGAAGGGCTGGTCCAAACCCAAGTAGTTTTGCAAGACACATCTCCTGTTTGCCCCCCAGCCTCCCAACTGGAGTTAGGCCCAGATGAATTTGCCAAGTTACAGATCCCCACGGCCACAAGCTGAAAAGTGGGTTTGTTTTGTTGTGTTTATAGTGGGGAAAGAAACTCTGGATGTGACCCAATGCATATTTAAAAGCTGCAGGTGCCTTTCCAGTGAAGCCAGGTGTGTGCTGGTCCTGCTGTAGGTACCTCAGGAGGCATCATGAAACGTGCCAGTGGGAAGTGTCCAGGGAGCTCCTGCTGAGAGCTGTGGTGAGAGCCCTAAGGGACCTGGGGTGACGTCCAGTGGGTGCCTGTTCCTGGTTTTTTGGCACGGATGGTTTAGAAAAGGCATCCTAATGAGATTTATGAAGCTGATTTAAAACACAAAAGTTGCCTTGCTGACAAGATCCATGTCTGCTACATAAAAAATATGATGATGAAGGGATGACAGCTTTGTATCCATACACTTTCATCCCAAGGCTCCTTCATGCAACTGCTAAATATTTAATTTCTTTTAACTTCCAGCCTCGGATATTTTTAGCAGGTGAAGATGCAGAAAGCCCTTTGCCCCACTCGGGTGAGGTGGAACGTGGGGCAGACACAAACCACAGTCAGCTGCTCCCCAGCTCCTCTAACACTTTCCACTCTCACTACGCATCCTGCTGAACAGTGTTCCGTGGATTCGAGCTCTGCTTTAAACTCAGAGTTTATCTTTGTAGCTGTCTTTGATTAGGAGTTGAAATTGATCCGGAGAAAAGATTTCGTGGCTCCTTGTAGCCAGCAGAGCTGTGATTGCCCTGGGGCAGAGTTGGGCTGTTTTCCAGGCCGCTGAGATTGAAGCAGTGCAGGTCTGGAGTGTGAGGGGACCATCAGTGTCAGGGCAGGGGCAGAGCCTGTCCCGTGTCCTCTCCTCATCCATGGCCCAACCAGGGGCACTGGGAGCCTCATCTGCTGCCGCTGCCCAATTTTCCACACAGTGAATCCTGTCCCTGAGAGCACAGACAGGACTTGACCTACATTCTGCAGCTGGTGGGAAAGTCATGGGTCCTCCATTTGAATTTTGCAGGAAGATGGGAAGAAGAGCTTTTCTTTTCCTCTGGCTTCTTTCTTTCAAGCTTTTGTGCCTGCTCTCTTCTCCTAAACCAAAACAAAACAAACAAACAAACAAAAAAAAAAAAAAAAAAAACCCCCAGTTGAAATGTCAAACTAGAATTATGCTATTGTAGTGGCAAGCACATTTTCTTCTTCAAAATGCAAATCCTTCTCAAATTTCTTTAGCTTGTATACTACAATTAATAATGTTTTGCTTTCCTTTTATGCTGGTGGAGCGGAGGCTGGGGCTGAGGTTGACAAAGAGACCCTGTGGAGTGGGATCCTCAGCCAGGGCTGTCCTGCAGCCTCAGTAGTGCTGGGGAGGGACAGGCAGTGTGGGATGTGAGTCCTCTTGTCCAACGTCACACATCCACATTATGAGAGGGGAATCATGTCCTGGGAACACCCGCACTCCCCCAGCTGCTATGGGGGGATCAGGGTGAAATCTGATAGAGCTAAATATGCTATGGACACTCAAAGTGAAATAAATCCCACTGCTGCAGTGAGGTGCATGTGCTGGATCTCTCTGAAGGGACACTGACATCCCTTTTCCCTCCTTGAGTGCACCATCAAGGTCAAAGGTCCCTCCAGCTGCACATCCAGAAACCACAAAGCCCTGAACCAAAACACTTAAATACTTATGGCCCTTGAGGGTTAATTGAAATCCCAGACAAATTATTCCCAGCTGCCCGTTGTGCCTCAGGGTGTCCTGCCCTGTCAGCCCACAGCAGCTCCTGTCACCTCCTGCACAGGTTTCCTGGGCTGGGGCTGTTCACACCAGGCTGCAGTGAGGGGTGTCCAGCCCACGGGGTTTGGGGCTGGATGTGCAGGAGGTCCCTAAAGCACTGACACATGGTGTCCTAAACACAGCCAGGGTGCTGCATTCCATATGGAATGGGGATGCCTGAGGGATGGACAGGCTTCTGCTGCCTCAGAACTTGTGGTTTTCCAAAGCCATCTTGACCAGGAATGGGAATGGAGTTGCAGTGGGTATTACAGTTTATGAAGCTTTAAGGGAAGCTGGAGGCACGGGCTTTAAAGCCCTCTCTCTGCTGCTGCAGAAGGGAAATGTGAAGGCAGGGTGGTGAGTTTTGCTTTCTGAGGACACCACCCCGCAAAATAATAAACAATAACAAAACACAAACCCTCCAAAAAACCCCAGACCCCAACCATATGCAACCCAGAGAAACCAGCTGTACTTCCCCACAGCACAGCTGTGGAGGGCAGTGCTTAAGCCAGCCGGGAGTCACATCTCACAGAGAAATGATCTCTCATTCTGCTCTTTCTTCCGTGTCCTCCTCCAACGCCCAAAAAATCCCTCTGATTTTTTTAAAGCTACCTGACTAATCAACAGCAATAGATACTCACTACGGCAGGAGCTCTCTGGGTTAAGGGCTTGCCTCCACTGTCCAGGCTGGGGTTTGGCTGCCCCTTGCAGTGATACTGAAGGAGCAGGACTTGGCTCATTTCGCAGAAAGCAGATTTGGGGTGTCCCAGCAGATCAAGGGTGATGGCCACGGGGGCTTCAGAAAGGTACCGTAAGGGCACACAGCCAGCCAAGGACAGCAAAATCCATGGGATCATCACAGCGTGGCTCGGGCTGGAAGGGACCTCAAGACTCATCTCAATTTCCCCCTGCCATGGGCAGGGACCCCTCCCACTGTCCCAGGGTGCTCCCAGCCCCGTCCAGCCTGGCCTTGGGCACTGCCAGGGATCCAGGGGCAGCCACAGCTGCTCTGGGCACCCTGTGCCAAGGCCTGCCCACCCTCACAGCCAGGAATTCCTTCCCAATATCCCATCTAACCCTGCCCTCTGGCAGTGGGCAGTCATTCCCCCTTGTCCTGTCCCTCCATCCCTTGTCCCAAGTCCCTCTCTGGCTCTCCTGGAGCCCCTTTAGGTACCAGAAGGTGCCATAGGGTCTCCCCAAACTCTCCTGCAGGCTGAACAACCCCCACTCTCTCAGGCTGTCACTGGATGGGCCCTAGGGCTCGGATGGGAACTGTGGGTAATGCTGGTGGGAAACCAGAGCTTCAGCTCAGCTGTGGAGCTCACTGAGTGTCACACGATGTCACCCTGCCTAGTGCATCATACAAACCTCTCGTTTCTGTAATCCTTTTTCGGGTTCTTTCTGCTACATTTTGCATCGCTGCTCCCTGTGCCTCTGGCGCCAACCCGTGCTGAGCCTGCGGGCAAGGAGCAGCCCACACCTCCAGGGCGAGTGCTGGGGCTGTCCCACTGGCCCCGATGTCCCCCCTGAGCTCACCACCCAGCTGAGGACCAGCCCTTCATCCCTGGGGGCTCTCCCACTGAGAACGTGACCGGTTAGGCAGCTCCAGCCGCCTGCTCAGGAAAGCACTTGGTTTGCCCTGAAGGGGGGCGAGAAAAAAATCTGGAAAAAAGGACCTCTGGGAGACCTTGTATGATTACGCCGACATACCAAGCTGCTGAACAATGGTTGACATAGCAGGGCTGCGCTGCTGTCCCTCCCCTGGCTCCTATAGATCACAAACACATGCTCCGCGCACGCCGGCTCCCAGTCTTTCATTTCGCTATGTTTCAGTTCCCGTCTATCGAATCCTTTTATTCCGCCTGTGACACAGAAGTTAATTTGAGAAAAAGGATAAAGTGTCACATTCTCTTGAGAAATGAACATGTAAATGGCCTGGAAGCAACATAATTTTTCTCTCTCTTTTTCTTCTTCTTCTTTTTTTTAATTTTTTTTCCCTTCCCTACCATGAAAGCAGCACTAAATCTGCTCCCCTGATCTGCCCCTTCAGTGGCTGCCTCCCTGGTGTCAGAGAGGATGGATGGGCCATGGGCTGGGGCACAGGGAAGGCCTGGCTGGCTGCAGGCCCCCACTGGTCCCTGTGGGATGGGCAGTGGGAGCACAGCCGTGGCTGTGTCAGTGGATGTGGGTGCAGCAGAACGAGCAGGACAGGGCTCTGGGCAGCCCTGTGGGGTCCCTGAGGTTCAGCCCATGGTGGGGCACTTACCTCAAAGGCTCAAACACAGGTGCCCTTGGCATGTGCCTCCTGCCAGCGGGAATAGCAGGGAAGAGAAAAAGGAAGGGTTTTTATTGATTGCTGTGGAAGGAAGGTTGCTGGTGTGCAGTGACTTTTGGGAGCACAGAGTACAGGCACAGATCAGAGGCTCCAATTATGCAGAGAAAAATACACAGCTCTAAAAAATAACCCTCCCTTAGAAAGGCTTCAGCACTGTAACAAAATATTAATGTTTAAAGATATTCCTTCTTAATATTTCAGGAAGCAATTGGAAGTCTCACAGTATAGTTCATTCTACTTTTTAAATGGAAATATTTAACTTGGAGCAACAGAGCTCACATTGGCTCCAAGATAAACTTTCCTTGGCAGTTGCAGCTCGTGTATAATGCTAAAAGCAGCTCCATCTTTGGGGTGGCATTTTTTTTTAGCTCATCTTGGAGAGCCAAGCTCCGAATTAAACGGAGGGCTTGAGCAGCTGCTATTTTGCCAGTGAGTCCAGAAGCTTGTCTGAGGCTGGGGAGGGGGGAAAAAAGGGCTGTCTGGAGGGGGAGGCAGGATCCATGCAGAAGGTTGGGCTAATTAAATCTGGAGAAGTCACCAGAGAGCCCAGTGTTTCTGCATATTGTATCTTCAAAGCTTTCCCTTGTGCGGGGCATGATAAGGAGAGGATCATCTTGACACTTTCATCTTCTCCTCAAAGGGTGAGCATTGAGCTAAATAAAGAAATAAATACACGTTGATTACTTAGGGAGGGAGGGACAGAAATATCTCCTTGTTCAAACAGCTAATGTGTCTCCCAGGGCTCCAGGGGCTCCTTCTGCTCATTAATAACCATAGTTATTATTATTTTTGTTATTATTACTTTTTAATCTGCCGGTCGAGCGCTGTATTGCAGGAACTCCTGTTTTCACACATACCCTCTGACACCAGCAGCCTTTGCCAGCATTTGCACATCTCCCCACCTTCTGCAGAAACACGAAAGTGAAAAGGCAAAGGTGTTCAGGGGGTGTGTCTGGAGCTGTTGCCGAGGGTTGTTGAAGCAAGAGCTGGGTCAGGTTTCCCCAGTGCTGCAGCATCTCTGTTTCAGTGTCACAGCTCGTGTGTGCCTCCCTCCTGTCCCTGGAAATGCTCAGCTCCAGCAATTCCTTTAACTGGGAGCACTTAGTGTGTCTGATAAGTCAGACTTGCAGTGGATGAAACCACAGATTTGGAGATTGATAGGAGAAAAACCCACCAGGGATCCTCCAGTGCTGTGTCCATGTGGGAGCTCTCAGCACCTGGAGTAGCTCCCCAACAGCCTCCCTGCACTGGGGGAGCACGAGGCTGGTGGCATCCCTAAAACCCCAGGAAACTGAGTGAAAGTTTCCAGTGGTGGTTCTTGGTTTAACAGATCCTCTAGTGATGCCCTAGGTTTTAACTTTTATACTTCTCCAATGCTGTATTGCCCAGTGTGTAACTCTGCAGTCTCTTGTAGCTCATGAGCTGCTCTCTCAGGCCAGACAGACACAACAAAGCTTCTCTGAGCTTGCTGTTCAAGGACACCCAGATTGTCCTAGGCCTAAAGGGGTAAGGCAGGGCCTCTAGATAGGTGGAGAAATTGAAGAACGCTAAAGTTTTAATTGGTGAATTTATGCTGATATGCAAATGGACCAAACCTATAAAAGTGTGAAGAACTCGTGACTCGTCCGTCTTGGGGTCCATGTTGGAAGTGGCCTCTGGCTCCCCAGGGTGTGCCTTTGAAGGCCTTTCAAATAAATCCCTGCCTTTATTCCCTTACTCCTGTCTAGTCTCTGTTTCTAGGTAGCTGGAGAAGGCATCACTAGTAATTTTTTTTTTCCTAAGAGTTGCAGTTGGGAATGGAGATTTTGACAGGGACCCCAAGGCTGCAGGCTTGTCTTTGGAGAGGGTGTCCCGGTGTGGTGGGCAGGGCAGGGCCTGGGGAAAAGCAAAGCAGGAACTCCAGAGGGGTTGATTTTGCACTTAAACACACTGGAATTAACGCCCCTGAAACCTATAAATTGGTGCTCTCTCTTTGGTGGCCCAAGGAACAAAACTGAGTTGCCCCTGTAAAAGAAAAAAGACAGTTTAGTCTGGAGACTAAAAAGTGGTATAAGTAGATCTTTCCTAACAGTGTGCTGAAGCCCAAATCTTCTCAAAGAGAGGACTTTTGAGTCCTCTTGTTAGGGTTATTTTGAGCCCTCCTTTGTTAGGGTTAATACAGCATACAAGCCTTCAGCCTCAGAGTGTTACACCAAACAGTCATTCCTCAAGGCTTCATGGTGAGCCCCAGCAAAGCAGGGAGTGATTTCTCCAGCTTGTCCACTGCCTCCTGGATGGAGACACAGACCTGTGAACCAGGGCAGAGCTGCTCACAGGCTGCCTGGCAGCTGGAAGTCCCAGCAAAATTCCCGTTTTTCAGCTCAGATATATGAACTTGGGGGCGGAGAATGAGGCTGTGTGTGGGGAAGGGCAGCCGTGCCAAAGCCGTGCCTGGGCTGCTCCAGGCGGGGTGGCAGCAGCAGCCGTGGCTGTGCCAGCACAGGGGACACGTGTCCTTGGCCCCGAGGGCAGCCTGGCAGCATCACTCCAGACCTGCCATTCCATGGCCTTGTCCCGAGGCACCCTCCGCTGCCCACTGCGGGACGTGCCACCAGCCTAGATGATAATTGCAGAGTGAAATGTCAGCCTTGCTCACAGGAGCATCATTGCCCATTAGCTAATTAGGCATTAGCCATTCCAGCACTGCTGTCAGCTGCTTTTTAAAAAACCACTGGATATTAGCAGAGAGAAATACTTTGAAATTGCACTTTTAGTTGGTTTGAAGGAGCAGGGAGTCCTCTGATGCTTTCAGCATGTTAGAAAGCACAAATACCTCTCTTTTTTCCCAGCTCAGAGATGAGGAAGAGAGGAAACAGTCCACATTTCTGAATGTGTCCTATAGAAAAGGACACGATTTCATCAGTAGGACTCGGGTCCTATTCAGAGATGGTAACAGGACCAGTGAGAAGTTTGGCAGGGACACTGTGCTTGACTGAGATCCACGTTTCAGCTTCAGTTTATATCTTTGGGTGTTGAAAAGTCTGTTTTCTGGTGATAACTGAGTTTTAACTTAAAAATCTGAATCTGTGAAGACAGAAATGGCTTCTGGTGGTTGCTCTAAATCGTCTCCCAACACCCTTGAGACCATGGTTCAGCTTTTCCTGGGAAGGAAGTCCAGGGCTGCTCCCACCTATATGGCAGCTGAGCAGGACCTTTGTCCTCGCAGGGGCATCTTTGCTTTTGGCAATTCCCCAGTAAAACTGTGTTTCCTCTTCACTCTGAGTGGCCTGAACATGACAGTTCACAAGAGACTTTGTGTTCTCCTGCCTGCCTTGTACAGCACAGAAACCTCTGCGGATTTGCTCTGTAACTCCCCAAAAGCAAAGCTAGCAAAGATGGATGGGAGTGGAGCTGCCTTGGGAGGGGCTCTTTTGGGTGGGTTTCAGCCCATTCCCACCACCACCACGACCACCACCACGTGCCTCTGAGCAAAAGCTACCTGGGACTGGTCTCGCTGCTGTTTTCCTTCAAACGTCCACTGCTGGAGCTTGTGTCTCCCAAAGGATGCTGCCATAGCCTCGTTGTCCTTTCACAGAAACACCATAGGGCAGGAGGGAGACTCCCCCTCAAGTGCCCAGAGCAGAGATGTGGTGGAAAGTGGCTCTTCTCACAACAGAATGGGGAAAAGGAGCAGATCCATATTTATATAGATCTGTCATCTCTATGTAAACCTGGGGAATAAAGAGCAATTTTATGTGCATTAGATAAGGGAGCCATGTTCTCCTTTTAAATGAAGCAAAGATTAAATTGGTCCCAATAGGATGGCTCTTAATTCTTTCCATTTATATATTCTTGTTTTATTATGCTTGTGTGATAGCAGCACTTAGTAAGGAAGACTGAATAGATAACGTAATCAAAGAAGGTCCACAGGAGTGATTTGCCCAAGTTATCAATATGTCTAACGCTGCTTCCTGCCTTATTTTCCTTGTATTTTTCCATCACTTTGCATTTCAGCTCAGTGTTCAACAAGAGTCAGGGAGAAGCCTCTGCTCCTCTACCAGCGCCCAAGAGGGAACAGCCCTCTCCTGGCTGCCCCCTGACAGCCCCACTCACTGCACAAGGCACACTGCAATTCCTTTCCGTGTGCCTTTGTGCCTCCCAGCCTGGACTACAAAGGAAATATGTTCCAGGCACCCTTCCCACCTCAGGGCAGGGCGAAGGCTTAGCAGTGGTGTAAGTACAGTACAACCAGGCCTACTGATGTCCAAAATCCAGAGTGTCCCATGGCATCTGCTGCTGATGCTCCTGGCCCCAAGGAACTGGCAAGCTCCAGCTGCCACAGCACAGCAGATGTTTGTGCACGTGTGGGGCAGAGGAGAGTTAAAAATGGGAAGACATTAGCATTTGTTACCATGAGGGTGGTGAAACACTGGCACAGGCTGCCCAGAAAGGCACTGGGTGCCCCATCCCTGGTCACATCCAAGGTCAGGCTGGACAGGCCTCTGAGCAGTCCAGTCCAGTTCATGTCCCTGCTCACTGCGGGGGGTTGGACTGGATGGCCTTTAAAGGTCCCTTCTCACCCAAACCATTCTGTGATTCTATGAAAAGTACCCAGCCAGAGTCGAGTTTCAAGCCTGGAAACTAAGGGAGATGCTCCGTGAGTGGGACGTGTGCTGGCTGGGTGGTCTCCCAAGGCTTTTCCAGCTCCTTCAGCACGCAGCAGCCAAGGCTTTGGAGGGAGACATTCAGGATGTGAGTCCTTATTCCCAGCTTGTTGGCTGTGATACCTTTGTTTTGAAAATAGTGTTTTTAATGCTAGAAGGTATCTGGAAAAAGTGTTGAGAATGAATTCAGAGTAATTTAGGGAGGCAATGTGCAGAAAATGGTCTGTGGTGGGTATTGCAGGAGTGCTGGGTGCCTGCACAGTGCGAGAGTACTCCAGAAGAAGCACAAAGAAGGGGCAGGGGGTGGAACTGGCTGTAAGCAGGAGTTGTGGTGTGTCTGTACCTCCCTGGGAGGGCAGGGCACAGAGTCAGGTGAGGCACGTGTGTTGGTGAGCAGGGCTTTGGTGCCACGTGAATTCCCGGGACAGAGAGGCACCGAGCGGAAATGGTTCCGTGGGCTGGGGGTTGTTTGCAGCGTTGGGTGGGGTCAGCAGGGAGGTGAGGCAGAGGCTCTGGACACCTCAGATGGTCCCACGGTGGCAGCAGCGGTGTGTCAGCTCCGGACACCTCAGACAGTGCCACAGTGGGGGCAGCGAGGCCCGGTCAGTGCCCCAGCCCCGGAGCCAGCGCCAGGGCCGAGTCCCAGCGGGGTCGGGTCCCTGTCCCCGTGGGCAGTGTCACACCCCGCTGGGCCACACACTGCGCCACGCTGTCCGGCTGTCCTGCACCACATTCCTGCACCTGGGCAGCAGCTACTGAAGTTCAGCTTCTGGAGCAAAAGCCAACCTGTGCCGCTGCCGGGTTTGGGGCTGCAGCATGAGCCGTGCTCTTCCTTTGCTATTGAAGCCCAGGATGTTTATTTTTAGTGGGTGAAAATCTCTGGGTTTTTTTCCCAGATGGGCCCTCCTGATTTAGATACAGCCCAGAAGAGAAGAGAAACCTCCTGTTCCCTGTGGATTTGTCCCAGGGTGCTGCAGTCCCATGGGCAGTGCTGATGGAGGCACCAGCAGTAGATTTAAGCATCAGGTGAGCGCAGCTCTGCCCCAGCCTGGTCCCACAGATTCCAGGTATGAAACACAGAGCCAGGAAAATTCCCTCTTCACTGAAGGAAATTCAGAATAAAATGCAAGGGGAATTTTTTCTTTTTGCCTGGTTTAGCTCCAGCAGCATTCCTCATGTTTTGCTAGGAGGGGTCTTTGACCCTGAGTGATCCATGGCTAATCGAGGCAGGTTGTCCATACAGAGGCACTTAGCCTGGCTGTGCAGCAGGGAATTGTACTGAGAGACTGCGTGCCTGTGTATGTGTGTTAAATACTTTCCTCAACAAATGCGTGCACGGCTGCGTGTACGTACAGTTTAACAGTTATCACTCCATACTTAATAGGATTACAGAGATCCGCAGACAAATGAACATACCCCTCTATAGCCTTATCATCAGCTGATAAGTAAAAGCCTAAAGATTGTTGAGACAATTATGTTTTGATATTCATCTTAATACTTGTTCAGGAGACAAAATGAATAAATTGCTTTTCGGCACTGCAGGCGTGAGCAGGAGCCCGCGGTGCCTGCGGCCCGGATCCAGCCCTTGCCTGGCCAGTTTTTGGATACAGCATCTTTTCCTGCATTGCAGGGTCAGGAGAGAGCTTTGCTCATCTCCCCAGTCTCTGCAAGATGGACACAACCTGAATACAGCCCCGCCGAGCAGTCGCCCCAGCAGCTCTCACAAATCTGCTGTTGTGCCCCGATTGCCATGAGGGAAGTGAGGCAGGATTGCAGCTTGCTGGTCCCCAACCAGCTCATGGAGAAGCGGAGCCAAAGCTGTCTGTCTCTAATTTTGGGTTCACAGCTCCATGTCTTGGCACAAGTGGCTCCCTCAGTGCTCCCTCCTGCCCACGGCTGAGCTCAGGCTCTGCTCCCCCCGGCTCCGGAGTGTGACGAGCACTGAGCCACAGCCAAACCCCTGTCCTGGCACACGGCCCCAGCCCAGCAGGGCAACACCTCAGGCAGTTCCAGAGCTTCAGTTTCATGGCACAAAGGCAGCCAGTCTCACCTTCCCTTCTCTGGATCTGCTTCTTTTCCTGCTGGATCCCAGGCCTGGAGCAGCAGCACAGAGCTCTCCTGGCACTGGGTCCCTGCTCGTCTTCTGCAGAGGCTGAAGGGACCAACCAGTTCAGTGCTCGTCCTCAGCCTGCACCAGCACTCCCCAGTGGCCTCACTGCTGGCTTTGGCAACTACAAAAAAGAGGAATTTTTGTAGCTCCTCTGTCAGTATGGAGCAGGGGGATGGGGAACTGGAGCAGAGAGAAGAGCCTTGCTGGAAGGAAATATTCCCATCGTCTGGTGCCCTGTGATTTTTGGCCATGTTCTTGCACTAATCTGGAAGAGTTTTCTGGAGATATTGAGAACAGCTGCCCTTCTAATTAGAGCTGGGAATGTTTGTATTACAAAAAGTGTCAAACTGCTCCATTACAACAAAAACAGGAGACACTTTGATCCAGAAAATTAGATGACTTCAACTTCATATGAAGTTGGAGCTCTCAGTGTTTGAGAAGCAAAGCAGAGGAGAATAAAGCAGGGGATGCTGTCAGCTGTGGGTGTGGGCAGGCTCTCAGGAGTGAGCTGGGCAGCTTGAGGCAGGCTGGTGCTTCAGACCTGCAGAGCTCCTGAGGTATGCCAAGCAACCTGGTGAAACTGAAAAACTGACACCCAAATAAACTGTAAAACAACAGTGCACACTGGAAACAACATCAGCATTTTTTAGAAATAACTGATTTTGTTACAAGTCCTTTTTTAAATAGGTGAGATGCCATGGAAATCTCTCCAGCTTTCTTTGAGCAATTTCAGTTCAATACAACCCCATGTTTATCCAGTGGGAAGCATTCCTGGAAGGTCCGTGGGATGGTTCACAGCAGCTTCCCTGGAGGGCAGCCTGCAGCCCAAACCTGCCTGGCTGGGGTGGACCTGTCTCCACGAGTAACAGAAACAGTTCTCCTCATGTTCCTGTGGAGCTCAGGCCAGGATTTGCAGCCAGGGCTCAGTCCAAGGGGCTGCAGGGAGCCTTCCTGTTAGAGGGAACGTCCTCCAAAGCCAGGAGGTGCAGCCACAGCTGCTCTGGGGCATCATTGGCAGAAGGGCTGCCCACAAGGGCAGAGCTGGGCTCAGCTGTGCTGCTCCCCGTGCTGTCCATGCAAGCAAGCTGCCTTCAGCTTGAATCTCTAATCTCTTCTTATCTCTACATCCTTATTCCAGACAGGCTTTTCCTCCTAAGAGTGTGTAAAGAAAGCAGGGAGATCTACCTGCCATTACCTGCATCGAAATAACACTGGAGGGTTGTCATCTTTAAATCCCACCAGGCAGATGCTTTTGTAACATCTTAAAACTAACCAATGAACCCAGAATCAACCTCCCAAATAGAAAAGGGAGATAAAAGATTCATCCTTCCACATACTTTAACAGTAGGAGAGCAGTGATATTTCAAAAGCCAGACAGACATCCTGGAGGTGAAGGCAAAGGACGCGTGGGAAGCACAGAAAGGATGCAGACTTTAAAGGTGAATAGGAGGGCATCTGTGCTCAGCACTGTGAATGCTTCAGTCACAAGATGAGACCTCTTGATTCCACACTGAAGTGGAATTGCACATTTCTGGCTCTTATTTACTCTGCAAACAGAAAGCAAAACCTCCAGCCCCACTTCTTTCCCGGGAGAGTGGCTGCTATTGCCAGGATGTGCTGCAGCAGAGAGGGGCTTTGGGTGTCCTGGCGGGTTGGCCAGTGCACCCACAGCTCCCACCCACCTGTCTTGGTTTAGAAGACAGGTGACTGCCAGGGGAAACCAGAGCCTCCCCTGGAATAGAGAATGTAAACCCCCCACCTCCGAATTGCTATAATTTTGAAATTATGGGGCTTTCAGGCAAAGATGTAGGGATAGGAATACCAGTTCTTTACTAAGAATATTATGACTACAAAGGTAGTGGTACAGAGAAAAAGAACAACAACAAACAAATGATCCCAGGAACTCTGACAGAGTCAGAATACGACCTGACACCCTGTTGGTCAGGGTGTGGGGAGCAGTCCAAAATAATCCTCCTGGAGTGGCAGCTGTGGCTCCATTGGAGCAGAGGTGATCCTGTAGAAGGGTCCGGTGGTGACAGGATGGGTCCAGTTTTCCTCGGGGAATCCAGTGGAAAAACCAGCTGCCCTGGTGTCCTGAGTTGCAGGTTTTATGCAGGTAGAGAGACTTCGGCTCCTCCCACTGAGTGCAGCATCTCCCAGTGGGGTGATGTGATGTTATCGGTCACAAGGGGAGCCTTAATTGCTCATTCCCAGGTGATATCCCCTTGGAGGAGGATGGGTGGAGGACGAGATAAGGAAGCACTGCCCCATCTGGTTTTAACAACTGACCCATTAACAGAAGGCACCCACCCTCCTTCCCCCTGAGTTACAAGAGATGAAAATATCTTTCAACAGGTTCAACAGATGAAATTAGAATAAAATTTTTGGTTACATATTGCAACCCAAGACACCACCTTACAAGACAGCTCCAGGTGGGGTGAATAGATGTGTGCTTGCAAACGTTTCATAACACAAGCAGTCACTGATTTACCAGGAGCTGAGGTGGTTTCAGCCTCCAAGAGCTCCAAGTGCAGCTGCAGCTGTAAGGCCTGGCACAGCACGGGCAGGGGATGGCCGAGTAAAACAAGCCCCAGCCTTGAAACAGAGACCCCATGCTCAGAAAGTCGGGAAGTATTGTGTAAACATAGAAAATGTGGCTCTTTCCAAGCCCAGAACCCCAGCTCTCCCTGCAGTGTCTGTGCATACCCGTGTTTGTATGGACGTGACACGTAAATCAGCAAACCCACCGAGAAGCAAGTAGAGTGGTTGTGAAAAGCAGTGTTTTTCTCTTATTAAATTTGCTTGGTTTTTCTCTTTTTCTTTTGGCTCCCACCAGCTCATGAGCTGTGCTAGCCAGCTCTGCCAGGGCCTTTCCTGAGGAGCTGCTTCGTGTCCTGCCACTGGCTCCAGTGGGAACAAGGGTGGCTCTGAATTCCCACCAAGCCAAACAAAACTGCATAAAGAGGACATTAAATTCCTTTCTAAAAGGCACTAAAGAAGGCGTTTTCTAGGTGAATAAAGCCTTTTCGTCATTTTTATTATGTTTTAATTATAATGGGGGGAAGGAAGGGCAGGCAGTGAGCACCAAGTCTGAGTCTAGCAAGGTCAGGTTCCGTGGAGAAAGGAGCAAGGTATGTCCTTGGGACATGGGCTCATGGTGTTACTTCAGTGCCTGAGAGCTGTTTTATGTTAAAAAGACTAAAAAAATAATCTTTAACTTTTGCATAGGTTGCTTGTGTCCCTCCGCTCAGTCTTTTCCATGGACATGGAGCCACCAACCACGGCAGGGCCAAAATCCCACTGGAGATGTTGCTTTTCCTCGCTTGTTGCTGAGCTGAAACTTCGGTCACACAACACCTTGGGCACAAAATGTTGACACAGCTTTATCCAATTACACTCTGAACCTGTGGGACAAAAATCTGTTGACAGCTGTTAAATGTGATGGCATTATCTGTGTATCTGGAGGTGGGAAATTGTGGATCACCAGATGTGGAGAGACTATACAGGGAATCCCACATGGAATCCATCCATATGGGCTTGCCCTGGATTTGCAGTCTCTTTTAGATGCTTGCTTTCAGTCAATGTCCAGAACTGGGGATTATAGAGACTTGTGGTCCTTCCCATCATGTTGAAAGCAGGAGGGAACAGTCATGGAACAGTCACCTGTTCATGCCCCCTTAGCAAGGCAGCCTGGGTGTGACGGAGCAAAAACAGCCCAGATCAGAGCAAGGTGTGCTGTCTAGGTGGCACAGAGCAGCTGTGGCTGCCCCATCCCTGGCAGTGCCCAAGGCCAGGCTGGACAGGGCTTGGAGCAACCTGGGGTAGTGGGAGGGGTCCCTGCCCATGGCAGGGGGTAGAACGAGATGGTTTTAAAGGTGCCCTTGAACCCAAACCAGTCTATGATCCTGTAAACAGTTTTTTTCACCTGATCCTGGCACAGGAGGCCGATGGGTCCGAGGCAGCCCAGTCTTTTCTCTGCACAGTTGGTCCCACATGGGTGAAAGGCACCTGAAGCCTTGATGAAGCAGAGCTCTGCTTTTCCATAGGCACAGATTCCTGGGGGGATACACGTGTTATTAAGGGAACAAACTGATGTGCAAGTCGGCTGTTTTTCTCTTTTTTTCTTTTTTTTTTTTTGAGCCTGGCATCTCGCTCTGTATGAGAGGCAATTTAGAAAAACAGCTATTGAAGGTTTTTAATTCAAGTATGAATGTGTCTTCAGCTGGGGCAACTGATTGCCTCTTCCCTGAGGGAATGAGCTGTCTTATAAAGCACCATTCACTGCTATAATGGCCTGCTCCCTTTGGGGCAAAACACTCCATTTTTACTAAAAGGGGTTTGTATACAAACAAGACTTAATGCATCCCAACCAAAAGTGCTCCATCAGAGTGTGTTTCCAGGGCCCTGAGCCCCGTGGTGAGGCATGGCAGGTCTGCAGGCAGGGGCTGGGTAGGTCCCCAGGCAGGGGCTGGGCAGGTCCAGCACGGGGATGTGGCCGGGTCCTGCTCGGGGGCACGGAAATTGCAGCAGCAGCGCAGCCACACTGGGACCGGGGTGACTGGGGGGCAGTGGAGTCACATCCCCTCCCTCTCTGGCAGCAGGGGAAGGGCTGCTCCCTCTGCACAAAAAGGCAGCACAACAGACAATTAATTAGCAGCAGGACTGGCTGCATGGCAAAGACACACCGTGCACCGTATTTGCATGCAAATATCCCGTGGGCAGGGAGGATTAGAGGGGGCTGGCAGGAAATGATGGCTGGGAGGGTTTAACCTTGAATATTGCAAAAGGCACTGCTGCTGCTTATTGTGACACATGTGTGGGTCAGCCAGACCATGGAGGAGAATAATTAGGGAGGGAAAGGAATGCAAACTCTTATTATTGAAGATACCTGGGGGCTAACGGCATGAATACATTTGTTATAATTGACCCATGGCCCGATGATGATAATTCCTCTGTAGAGATAGCCATTTAATCTATTCCGTGTGCCAACATGGATGTAAGAAATAATTGCAACCTTGGCTCCATCTCGTTTCCACTCTTCTGGAGAATAGCTAATTTATGACAGAAAATAATGACTAATATTAGAATAAACAATATTATGACTCAAGTGACTTATGAGTGCTGCAGATATGATGCACATTTAATAGGACATGACTTACCCAGACATGTAATTCTTTTTCTGCGCAGAGTAAAGTAAGTGTGGCAGAAATGCCAGAAACAGCTTTGCAATTGGAATATGCAATTTAAAATAAGTAAAGATTACTCCCAGGTAGTTTATTGCTTTAACTACATCAAGGCAGGTCCCTGTAGCAGACTGCATAATGACTCTCATTTCATTTTTGGTTTGTGTCAAATATCTTCAGTTAGTTTTGCTTTATTGGCTTCATGCAATTTATTGCAGCACTAGAATGTGATTGTAATGCAACTAGTATTTTAGTTTTATCTTTCACTGGTAATTTTTCTTCTTTATGGAGCCTATACTGTCTGCATTAATAAAAGCCATAGAAATTATACAGCGTGGAACCGGGTTTTAGTAAGTGCCAGTTTGCTATAGAAGAACTGAACTCGTAGTGCTGTTCTGCAGCCCAAAGGGGGACAGACCGACCTGCTGGCCGGGGGCCAGGATGCTCTGTGGCACCTCCTGTGCACCCTCTGCTGCTTTCCAACGTGACCCAAGCACTGCTGTTTGTCAGCAGGGACCACGGGGTGAATTCCTCTCACTGAACAGCAGCTGTTTCTCCAACATCTCAATGATCCAAACCTGTCAGAGCGAGCCCAGTCCTGAGGGGTTTTGTGTGGTCGGTTGGGGCCTCAGTGTCTGTGTTGCACTATTCTCTCAGCCTTCTGATTGTTTGCATATCTTGGAGTCAGAGAATCAGAGATTCTCACACTTTGTATAAATAACACCTGTTATTTATCTAGTTGCTTTCTTGTGTTCTAAATTCCATTTCCATGATAGATAAAGTTGATGGACTGTTGGTCCATCCAATGTGACGGAGAAGGTGTTAACCTCAGCTTCCAATTATCTGTAGTTAAAAGAAACGTATAAATACTGTAAAGTAAAAATAAAGCTTCTTCTTTTGCTTCGTCTGCTTCTTCTACTACTTCTTACCCTTCTGACATCTCTCCTGTCCATGTGTCATTATTGTGGCTCCTAGCGCCACATCTGCTGACCCGACACATGTCTAAGCCTCTGCAAGGAGCCCCTGAACACAGAACGAGGGCTGCGGCTTCTCTGCTGAGCCCAAGTGTGTCTGTGACACCTCTGCTGCTGAGGAAAGGGGAGGGTTACTGCTCAGAACAGCACCTGGGGTTTCAAACACAGGAGTTTCATGCAAGAGGCTTCTTCCAAGGCAGGCAGGGACCCGACACTTGCCTGAGGAACCTTCCTGCCCAAGTGCTCAGCGACCAGCAGCTCCCAGTGCAGTATTTAAAGGTAGATGTCCTGGCTTCTGCCAGGACTGGTTCTACCTGGCTTCTTCCTGGCTTCTTCCTGGCCCCCTAGTTCTTCTTTAAAATCCCCTACCTGGGCTGCACCTTGACTCCTGGGGTCAGGTTTGGGCCCCTCACTACAGAAAGGACATTTCTCCAGAGGGGCTGGAGAGGGTCTGGAGAAGGGAATGGAGTTGGGGAAGGATCTGGAGCACCAGAAGCGGCTGAGGGAGCTGGGAAAGGGGCTCAGCCTGGAGCAAAGGAGGCTCAGGGGGGCCCTTGTGGCTCTGCACAAGTCCCTGACAGGAGGGGGCAGCCGGGGGGGTTGGGCTCTGCTCGTAGGGAACAGGGACAGGAGGAGAGGGAACGGCCTCAGGCTGGGCCAGGGGAGGTTTTGATTGGATATTAGGGAAAATGTCTTCACTGAAAAGGCTGTAAAGCTTTGGATAGACTGTCCAGGGCAGTGATGGGGTCCCCATCCCTGGAGGGATTTACAAACCCTGGGGACACGGGTTAGTGCTGGGGGGATGGTTGGACTAAATGATCTTAGAGGGCTTTTCCAGCCTAAATGATTCTGTCATTCTACTTCCCCAAGGAGTAGGAAAAATTGAATGCCCTGGTACATAGAACCACTTGAGGTGCTCAGCTGCCCCCCAGTGCTGTGAGCACCTAGGGCTGGGTAACCAACACTGGTCTGGTTTCCCCCACATGTGCAATACCCACCTGAAAAGCTCACAGGGCCTTTTTAAATTTGGGAGTGTTGATTAGTTCATCCAAGCAGCTTGGGGGTACAATTTTGACTGTGTGACTCTCAGTGAATATTTATAGTGCATGATTTCTGCTCCTCTTTTGACATTTCTCATCCCTTGTACCATAAGCCACTTCTTCCTCTCACCAACCACCAGACATGTCCCACCAGCTACTTCCCCAGGCACTAAAACACCTTTCATTAACGAGTGTGCTCGTGCTCCTCAGCAGCAGTGCTTCCCTTCCCGATTTTGGTTTGTTTAGGCCACGGTTGAAGATGCTCTGGGGAGCTCAGGCCAGCCACAGAATTCACATGGTGCTTGTAGGACCCCAGCTCACCCCTCCACTAGTAAAACATAGTAAAAACCCAAAAACACAAGAGAAAAGCTTTTGTGAGTATTTTAGGGAGCCTACCTATGCCAGAGCCCAAACTGAGAGGGCAGCCTGGGACACACCCCCAGGGACTGAGGGTTATAGAGGCATTTCTAGGAACCAAGCAGCCAAACCCCGCAGACTCTGGATGGGACCTGGGTACCTGATTCCCTTAGGCACTCTTAAATTTGCAGGCAAAAAATTCCCAGTGTATACAGGGGGTGGGGTTCTGAAAGACTGATTGTGCTTGCTGCAAAATGAATTTCCTTTAAAGCTGCATTTATTGCACTCCATGGCCCCCATTAATCAGTAAGTTATATCTGGCCTTCACATTACGGTGAGAGAAGAATGTGAAATATTCCTAAGCTGCAAAATTACTCAGGACTGGAAGGGGGGGTCCCCCTTTGCATTTGATTTCAGCGTGGAAAATAAGTCACTTTTTGTTAATGTCTGTCTGAAGCCCAGTTGAGAACTTGGCTTTGTGTAAAGAGCCCCACTCCCATCTGGCCCAGCACAGCGCTGTGGCAGCCCACATGCCCTGGGGTGGTCATTCCTGGTGCCTTTCTGGGGTGACTGCGTGGGGGACTGATGTGTGTCTTGGAAAAGTGTGGGAGGGCTGCTCAAGGTGGGGTTATTCCCAAGGAAGGCTGACTTTACAGCCTTTGGTTGTCCTAGAAGCTCTTTTTTAAGCAGTGGGGTTGTGGTTTGATGAAAACTCTTGGCTATAATGCAGCCTCAAAGCTTAAAAAATAGTAAAATCTTCAAGAAGGCTGAAAAAACATCTATTTTCTTACTTGGTTGGATTCAATGCAATAATTTTTGTAAGTGTGAAGGTATGAATGTGGCAAAAAGAAGAGAGGTTTTTTTTACATAAACCAGTAACCTACACTTTGTTGGAGCAGGAAAATGCTTTCCATGAGAACACATCTGTTTGAGGTGCTCAGTGTAAGGTTTTTGGGGCCAGAGTGATTTCCTCAGTGAATACTTATTCACAGCAAGGTCCGATCTCAGCAGGGCCTGTAACGGCAATGGTCATGCACGCCATAAATAAAACATCCTTCTAAAAACACGTGGCTGTTCCATGCTGTCCCCGAGGCCTCCACAGGCTGCTCATGGCTGGCCAGTGCATTTCAAAGTTGTTAAGTCCTGTGTACACAAACATCTTATTAACCACCCTTTCTTTCATGGGAAGGGTGGAAAAATCTGCGGAAACATTCCATGGAACAGCTTGACCCTCGTGAGTACATTCCCATGGCTAAGGGAGCTCCTGCAGCATTTCACGGTGGCTTAAATCACTTCTTTGAACAGGGGCAGGCTTCCACCACGATGTCCCCTTACACCTCTGCAGAGCAGAGACAGAGCTCTCGCAGTGTGGGCAACTCCACTTCACCTTCCTTCCGGTGAAAAATTATTCAGTAAAATTACTGTGGGTAAATAAGAAGTCACTTTTGTAAAGCCTCTCTTTGATGATGCCAAATGAATTCCCAGAGGATGGATAAACTTGCTCACAATGACTACCATTTGCAGAACAAAGAGGCAATTTTTTTCTCATTTCAGTGTTTTCTGACATTTCCCCCCTGGGGGAATAAATGGGCCCATTATTCTACCAGCTTCCCTGGCATTTGCAGAGCCTGGGTGGGGATGCTCCAGTGCCTCCAGTCTCCAGGCTTTGCCCTGCTGCTCTGTGGTGACACCCAGCTGGCCTGAGGTGGCATCTGACTGCACCAGCTTCTTATTTGGGAGCAGCCTCCCAAATTCCTGAGCTGCTGAGCTGAACTGCCATGCTGGGAAGGTGTTTGGGTATCTCATTCCAGATGCCTACACAGGGAGCTGGGGGCTAAATGCCACCCAAAAGGTGCCCAGGTAGAAGGAGCCTGATGAGACTTTCAGTGGGGGACAGACTCAGCACCCACGTGGGGGGAAAACAAAATTCAGAGAGGAGGGATTATGTTATGGATCACTCCACCAAAAACACTTCTGAATTTAACCTGATGTTGCCAATCTTCCTGACACTGTCCAAGCCCAGCGATGCCACTCCTGATGGATTACTCCCACCCACTGATGGGAAGTGTGGATAAGGGACCCCAGGAGGAAGGAGGCCACAAGTGTCCCTAGGCTGGTGTTTACAGGTAGACAACTACAGCCCGTGGTCACCAGGTCACCACTCGTGTAGCAGCACGAGTGCCACCCCAACCACAACTCTGTCACATTTAATAACCTTCTCTGGTGTGCTCACAGTTTCTGCTTGGCCTGAGGACAGCCAAGATCAGGAAGGCAGACAGAAGGAGCTGGAAAGGAAACAGTGAATAAGAATAATATATTGGGAAATACTTGGTATGAAGAGAAAGTTAAAAAAATATTTCCTTTTCAATATCATCTGCTGTACAAGAGCTTCCAGGGAGGGTAAAATCTCACTGCAGATGGGTTATAATCCTTATTGATACAGTAAATGGAACTATCAAGCTGGAAAAGATCATATGGCAGTTAAGATAAAGGTTTGACTTGTCCCAGAACCAGGCTTATCAGGGTTTAGCAGTAAGTGAGTTTTGTTGCTTAGACTGCATTTAAAAAGGTCATTGATTTGCAGCTAATACCAAGTTGTCATAGTTTCGTGAGTAAGAGCTTGCAGTTTTCAGAATCAAAGCCTTTCCCTAAATCGATAAGAACAGATTCAGTGAGATTGCTTGAGCCCACTGAGGCAGACAGAGAGGCAACCAACAAATCCACCCCGGCCGTGACATGAGAGAACAGCTCTGCAGCCTGCAGATCCCCCCAGGGCCTGCACTAAAGGTCTTCCAGGAAAGCCAAAAATGCTCAGCCTGGCAGCAGATGGGCTGCTGAGAGGGTCTGTCAGGGACCATCAGGCTGCCTGGTGCAAACCCCCTATGAAGTAATTAGCTGATTGATGTGGGCTTTGCTGGACTGAGACACTGCATTTCCTGCGTCGTCCTGTCAATACCATTGGATTTTCACACTGCTGGATGCAGAAATACACGTGTACAGCCAAGGGTGGCTGGAAAGGGGGATTCCCACCATGGATTCCTGGGCCTCCCGCTCCTTCCTAGACACCAGGTGGAGGCTTCAAAGTCAGGAAAAAAGAGTGTCTTTGTTAGCAGAACCTCTTGCTATTCCTGTGTCTTCATCATTTATTGCACAGACAAGATTGGGGCTTTAAGCTTCCCAGCTGGCTTTCCTTCTCGTTTGTGGGATAGCTCCAGGTGTGTCCCAAGGACCCTACTCCTTCCCACCAGCCCCAGCCAGGGCTGCCTTCTGCTTGTCTGCTGCCTAATTCCCAACCAGTGACAACTTCCTCCTGTCTATTAGCCCAGTTCCTCGAGAAAACCTCAGTGGCATCCTCAGGATACCACACACTGTGTATCTGCCTCAAGGACCGTGGGCCAGTTTCTCCTAAATTTGACAGAGAGATGGGGACACTCACATGTATGTGTTTCTTACACGATGAAAAAAGGTAGACATGCAGAGAAGTGAGGTGGCATTAATCTGCCCAGCAAGAGAAAGGCTCCAACTTCCACTTGTATTAAACTTCAAAGGGTCCCCACAGGAAAAGGTGAGGGGTCACCAGGCTTCATGTGTTTCATGGGTCGTGTAACAGCTTATTTCTAAATCAAACAGAGCAGAATGCTAGAAAGTGCTACTCTGGTATTTGATGTCTCTACTTGAAGCCATCCAAAACCACAAAAATACAAGACACACACACACACACAAAAGTAGCTCAGAGAGGTGCACCAGGGATGCTGGTGCCCACAGCTAACTCTCCCACTTGGCAAACTTGGGCAAGGAAGGCTGATGCCTTTATGGGACTGGGTACATATGGTTAAATGTGAATTTTACGTCTGGGGCAAAAGTTACAAGGTGAAACCATCAGGAATTATCGTGGAGCACCTTTGTTATACAGACAGGCTGGGAGAGTTGAGGCTGTTCAGCCTAGAGAAGGCCTGGGGAGACTTTAGAGCCCCTTCCAGAGCCTAAAGGGGCTCCAGGAGAGCTGGAGAGGGACTGGGGACAAGGCATGGAGGGGCAGCACACAGGGAATGGCTTCCCACTGCCAGAGGGCAGGGATGGATGGGATATTGGGAAGGAATTGTTCCCTGGGAGGGTGGGCAGGCCCTGGCACAGGGTGCCCAGAGCAGCTGTGGCTGCCCCTGGATCCCTGGCAGTGCCCAAGGCCAGGCTGGATGGGGCTGGGAGCAGCCTGGGACAGTGGGAGGTGTCCCTGCCATGGCAGGGGTGGGATGAGATGATCTTGAAGATCCCTTCCAACCCAAATCATTCCATAACTCTGTGAATTACCTAAGATGTTAGGCAGCTTTTAGGCAGGAAAATGCAAAGTAAACCAGGCTTAAGTTTCAGAAAGGGCAAAAGATGGTCTGAATCAGCTTCTACTGTAGTTGCAGACAGATGAGGTTTTTGCAAGAGGGATTAAACATGTTGAGTAACAAAGCTTCCCAGAGAGCTTTTGTATTCAGCATCCCCTGGATGAATCCAGTACCCTGCCCTCCTCCCCTTGAGCCTCCTGCTGGTCTTAGGCCTGCTACTTGAGGATCTTGCCTGAAGATATGGTGTCTCTTGCTGCCCTACAGTAACAGAATAAGAACCGAATTCGAGCAGGTAACTCGAGCACATGCTTAATTAGAAGCACGTGGTCAACTGTGTGTGCTGCTCTGCAGAGCCCGTTGACACAAGCTCACACTCAGGCACTGCACACACCTCCTCAGACCCTTTCCAGCTCTCAGGGCACCTGCTAATCTCAGTTAAGTCAAGGGAACATGAGCGTGTGCTTGATGTGCTAGTCCTGGTGCTAAGCATATGCTCAAGTGCTTTGCAGACTTGGAAGCCTTGAGCACCAGAGTTGCCACGAGGCTGGGAACAGCATCACGTTCATCCTGAGCCTAAGGCAAAGGGAGGATTATAAATCTAAGAGGCAGCCCAGCTCTACTAAGCTCCATGGTACAATATCTCCTTGCTTGAAACAAAACAGCAAAAGAATCACAATCCTTTCGAGATCAAGACAGTCCCAAGATTTGCACGTTTATGATTATGTTTATGCGTGTTATCATATGTGGATGGTAAAGTATTTGCTTTGGAGACCCAGGCAATAAAGAGAGCAAGTCTAAGCATAACATGTTCCCAGCTGTGTCCCAGCTCGATTCCTAGAAGACAGGTAAGCTTTTAAGATTCCAGTTTTGACCCGGACACAATGCAGGATGAGGTGTTTCACAGGGTAACTGCCTGTCTCTTGCTTTTCTGGGGTGTAGTTTAGTTTATAGACTTTTCAGGGATATAGTTTCTGCATAATAGAACCCTTTTATGCTTCCTTTTCTCTGTTTTCCCCACCCTCTTCCTCAGCCACCCTCATCTTCCACCTCCCTTGGAGTGAGACAGCCACAATATCTCCAATGAAGTATTCCAAGAATCCTTCCTTGCAAGGCTTTCTATTTGGAGTGCTGGTACAACGAGCTGTATTTGAATCCCATCAGCCCAGCACAACTGCAAACTTCATTTCACACACAGAGGGATGATTCTTCCATTGATGAGCCTTTGTCAACTTCTGCCCCTGCCCTGAGTGGCAGCAGAGTGACAAAGGAGCCTGGCACGCGTGCCCGCGCTCCCTGCCAGCCCCACAGTGGCCTCTCTTGTGGCTCGGGCTGCCGATCCTCCTCCTCATCTATCTGGATTTGTAATTTGTCAGCAGCTCTTGTGATGGTGCCAGCCCTGCAGCTCCTGGCTGTGGCCAGCCCAAGGTATATCTGGCAGCGAGGCTTTGTGTGCTGTGATGTATTTCTTTGGCAATGGGTATCATCATTTTTTGGCTTCTTGTGTGGCCCCCTGAGTCAGCTTTCACTGCCAAAGCTGCTATGGTAGATAGCTTGAAGCCTGCCTGCAAGTTCAGTGGGTTAGTCTGGCACTTGCCTTCCGACCACAACAGAAATCATCCATCAGGGGAATTAGCCAGCATCAGCATCAGCACAGTGCTGGGACATACGTGCTGTTGGAGGAGGGAAGTCCTTCAAATATTGCTTATTGCAGCTCCTGCCTCATCTTCTCCTGCAGTTTATTTGCTCTGTGATATCTTCTAATGCTTTTTCTTACAGTTTCAGCACCTGTGCTCATGTTATTGTGGGACCAGGTGTTGCACAGCAAAGCCCTCTGCCAGCTCTTGTGGTCGCAGAGAAATTTTAACCTGTCACTGGACTGCATCCTCAGGGTTTGGGGAAAAAGCACCAAAGCTCACCAGTCTCACCCAAACCTTGGTGCTTAGGGAAGAAAAGGATTGAGGGTGATGAGGAAGCAATCCACGATGCTGAGGAAGCCACCAGCTGTGTCCTTCCAGTGCTGCGGACACGACTTCACGGTGATCTCTGGACTAGGGAATCACTTCCTATTTCAGCCCAAGCCCCAGGTGACACCAGCAGGTGTGGTGTGGCTGTGTGTGTGGGAAACCCTCAGCACAGCTGAGCCCAGCACCCACATGGGGTTTCTGAGGGCAGCTGAAGGATGACCCCGAATCAATAATAACCATCAGATCTGGCAAAGCCACGGGAACTCTGGCAAAGCCAGTGGGGATGTGTGGCCAGTTCTGCAGCCTTCTGACCTAAACCAACCCAAAAGTGCCCTGTTAGAAGTCACCACAGGGCAGTTCAGGCCAGGCCAGTGAGGGCTGGGCTCGTGGCCAGGCTGCAGCACATCACTGCATCCTCTGCTCCACAGCAAACCCCCATTTCTCCTGGCAAAACCAGTGTGTGTCCAGCCAACAGCCAGCCAGTGTTTGGAGCATGTTTTGTGTCTGAGAAAAGCAAAATCAATTCTGCAGCTGGCCCAAAGGCTTCCTGACTGCACCTGTGTGTCCCAGACTCCTTTAAGGATAATATCCCTCATCAGCTCGCTCACTCCACTCTTCGCCTTTCTCATAAAAGAGCATTTTCCCTGTGGTACTGAGAAGAATGTAACCTATAGATTTATAGCCATGAGGGGAAAAAATAACACTCTCACTACCGAAGCACCAGCCTGTGAACCCTTTGCAGCAGTGTTTTCCCTTCCGCAGGAGTCGCAGTTGTTCTGCACTAAACGCTCTGCTGACATACAGCCTGGGGACACGGTAGGGGCTGGCAATGTCCTGTCCTGGCAGTGGTGGCAGGAATGTGACTGGGACCCCGTGGTAAGGCTTGGGATGTGCTGGGGGAAGGAGGGAGCACCGAGGCTCTGCTGGGCCCCACTGGATTTGCATTTTCCTGGTCTTGCTCAGAACCCCGTTGTCAGGGTGATGGAGAGGACTGACCAGCTCTGAAAACAAAACGTGGCAAATCTGTGTCTTTCCTCTAAAGCTTCTTGGTTGGCCCAATGAATTGATTGCTAGAGATAAAACTTGATGAAGAGGCAATGTTTTCCCAGCATAGCACTTGACTCCAGAAAGCAGAAGATGCAATATATTTTGTTTATGTGCACATCCACTGCTTTTTATTTATACGTCAGTGCTTCAAGCTAATTGCACATTGCCAAGCAGCACAGAAGAGCTGCTTTCCCCTGCATTTCCCATAGGTTGGAATACGACTGGAGCACAGCATGTGGGAAGGGCTTGGTGCTCTTGGCATCACTGAGAGCTCAGTGTGCCAACAGCAGGTCTGTCCCAAGAGGGAATCCAGAGGCAAGAGCTGTGTGGTGGTTGATAAGGAATAGGAAAGCAGCCGTACCATGGTTGAGACCCACTTTAGGGAAGGAAGCTGTTCAAAAGTTGGCATTTTAAATTCCCAGGCTGCAAAGTAGGGAGAGAAGGAAATCCAGGAGGGCACGGGAGGAGGGGATGGCACAGGACTGAGGTGGAAGGAGAACACCCACAGTGGGCCATTGAGGCCAGTGGAGGATATTTGGGCACATCTGCATCGCTCCCGTGCAGGGTCAGTGTACTAGTTTGAAAGCAAACCAGTGGGAGATTGCAAGTCAGAATTATAATTTAATAGGAAAATTTAAATCAATGCAATAGTACAAGAATACTGACAGAGTCAGAATACAGCCTGACCCCCTGTTAGTCAGGGTGGTGGCAGCAGTCCAAATGAAGTGGTCCTGTTGAAGCAGTGATGCTGTAGAAGGGTCTGGTCTTCAACTGAAGGTCCAGTGGTAGCTCTTATCCTCTGGAAATCCAGTAGCTAAGGGCCACTTGTGCTGTTCCAAACCACAGATTATATCCACATGAGAATGCTTGGTTCCTCCCCCTGGGCGGAGCATCTCACAATGGGGTGATGTAATTGTGAGTCATGTGGCGGGTCCTTGATTGCCCATTAAGCAGAGATAGCTCCTGGAGGGAGTTATCAGGGATGAGTCATGGTAGGGGATAACGAGCCCAGCCCCACCTGTTTTAAGGGCTTGCGGAGATGATAATAGAATACATACTTTTGGTTACGTCTTACATTGTAACCTAGGACAGTCCGGCACCAGGAGGTTGTGCTGGGCACAGATAGAAGGGCCTCACACAGAGCTTGGCACTGGATCCTCTGAGTGAATGTGCAGGTGTGTGTGGGTGAATATGCCTAGTCCTAAACATCTCTTAAAGCTCCCTTAAACTCATCGGAGTTATGCTGATCTCAGAATTATATTGCTTGAGTGGTTTTGCCAGTGCCAGTGAGCAGAGGGTCCGTCCCGGGCGGTACCAACCACTACTGATCCCTGCCAGCTGCCTGTTCAAGTGTGCCACAGGCTGCCAGTGTGGATCGGGTGTGACCAGCACGCCTTGTGCCGTGAAGCTGCTCGGTAGGGTGGTGGCTCTCCGTGAGCTCTGCCCGTCACACCGTGCCCCCGCGTCCCCTCTGTGCAGGCACCGGCCTCGGCACGGGGAGCCAGGAGCTCCCCCTCACTAACAGCAGCCTCGCTGCGGGGAAAGAGATTTACTGACAAATAACTGTCATTTGCTAACCTTGTCGTGGCAATCTTTGGTTTTTTTTCCTTTTTTCCAGAGGCACTCCACATGCTGAATGCCAGCATCTGTTACGGACCGGAAAACAAGCAAACGCTGATATTCCTGGTGGCTTTGAAAGAGCATTTAATGCTTAGCTCTCTACACTTGCCTTTACCAGGGAAATCACTTCAGGATGTGCTTAGCATGATTATGATGAGGAGTGTCTGGGCAAAACCAAAATAGAGAAGGCAGCCCCTTGCTACAGACAGGGTGAAAAAAGTCTGTGAGCCCTCCTGCCAGATGTTGACATTTTGATTTGCATAAAGGTAAACTTTTGAGTCAACAGCATGTTTAATTTTCTAAAACATCTCCAAGAAATAGGGCATGTTCACAGATAATGAGTTTGCATCATTAGCAGTTTTTGTCAGACCTTATCCTGGTGAACTGGCTGAGAACATCTTTGTTTCTGCTGCCTCTGAGCATCTCCCCATGACTGTGCAAGGAGGGAAGGCAGCCAAGAGGGTGCCCAGGAGGTAACAGAGGGGCAGCTGTGAGTTGGGAAGAGTACTGAGACATTTCTCCATGGATTGTGAAGGAACCTGCAACTCTCACCCCATGTGGGGACAGTGCCAGAAACAGCCCCAGCTCCAGCACCCTCCACCTGCCCTCCCATCTTCAATCCTCTGCAGCAAATTCCAGCTGGCTTTGCCCTTCAGACAGAACCTTGTGAGGTTTTAACCTCACAAAGAACTAAGAAGACCTTTGGGGACATCCTTGTGAAGGAACGAGGACATACTCATGTCTCAGCTGGGGGAACTAAGACCCAGACAAATCACCCCCCTCACCCCCTCTGTAGGGGAAGGCAGCCAAGCCCAGAGCAGACAGCCCAGATCCACCTTCCTGTGCCCAGCTGGGAACATGCATTCCTGGGTCTCCTCACTGAGCTAAATTAAGCGGCAGCAAGATGCCAAAACTGAGGGAGAAAATAAGATCCTAGGACAGGCAGATAACTCTTTCCAAGTCACCTGTAAATCCACAGAGAGGAAATGCTGTAGGTGACAGTGGGCTGGGGCTCTGTATGGGAGCACTCAGCCTGCTCTAGGATATAAACCATGCCCAGAGCCAAGAATTCCTGCCATATTTCACTAGTCTTTGGGTTTCTGCGTCTGAAGGGGCCAGGAGAGCTTGACTCCTCCTGAGTGTGGGCTCAGCAGCGCACAAGGCTCCTCCTGTGTGCTTAGCTGATCCTGGCTGGGGACCCAAACCCCAGGAGCACATCACAGGTGCCACATGCAGGGGAGGAGCAGTGTCCCTGGAGCTGCTGGCTCTGCCCCGAGCTCTGCAGCCCAGCCCAGCCCAGCCCAGCCAGGTGGGGCCCGGCTGACACTCCCTGCCCAGCCCGGGGCCAGAGCAAAGCATCTGCTCACACAAAGAAATAAGCTTGTTATTGCTGCTGGAAGAGCAGCTAAAAGCAGCAGCTAAGGGAAAACCAGACTCTCCTGTGTCTAGCACAGAGCTGAACCAGCTCTCATGGACTGCAGAGCCCATTCTTCAGCATTTTCCTCTACCAGGGCTGTGGTGCCCGGCCAGCCTGGCTGGTTCTGAGCATGGATCCCAGTCTGGGGTGATGGAGAGATGGAGAGATGCCCAGCAGCACAGGACCCCTGGCACCCCGGAGGAGCTCCCTGCTGCGGTGCCCAGCCTGGGCTCACAAAGCTCTCCAAGAGCTGGAGAGGGAGGACGCGACTGCAATGCAAAGCACTATCATTGCTGTATTAGCCTCAACTGAAATGTGCTACATAAGTGCAAATTGCTGTTATAAATCATAAACATCAAAAGGCCATAAGTGCCTAATAATGGCCTAAGTGGCTAATTTGTTTTATGTGCTACTGGAAGAAGCACCGTAAAGATATGGAAAAAAAAATTCCCTCATTGTGGTTTGGCCTCTGATACCAAGAAAGGCTGGAAGGGGGTGGGAGCAAAGTGCTGCTCTAGCACATATTCAGGAGCGTTTCATATCAAAGCCTGTAGTTAAAAACACAGCACATGGTCCCTGTGGAAGGGAAATGTGGCCAGTGCTGGGGTGACCCCATGGGAGTAGGTGCGTGGGGCAGCTGCTGGTGAGCAGGACAGATATCAGAGGACCATCCCAAACTGTGAGCAAGTTATTTGTGAAAAGAGATGAGGAGGTGCCGT
The DNA here is from genome assembly GCA_013389985.1 of Dryoscopus gambensis. Taxonomy (NCBI): domain Eukaryota; kingdom Metazoa; phylum Chordata; class Aves; order Passeriformes; family Malaconotidae; genus Dryoscopus; species Dryoscopus gambensis. The sequence goes on along the minus strand of WEIT01024720.1, from coordinate 784,894 downwards.
GGCCAGTGGGCCCTGCCTCTGGCACTGCTGGGGTCCGTAAGCGGGCTGTGATGCCTGCTATATTCCTCTGCTCGACACTGTGTCTCTGCAGGACCCAGCAAAATCCAAAACACCATCCTGAGCTGGGTTGAGGGTCCCTCCAGCCTGACCTGGCTCCTCTGCACCGCTGTTTCAACGTGGCAGTCTCCTTTCCCCATCCAAACAACAACTGTGTGCCCTCCATCTGCCTTTTCATTGCTCTGGGCCTTTTGGGGTTGTGTGGTGCTGTAAAGGCTCTCTCTGGCTGGCTGGCTCTGCTTGTGAAATTAGCCTTGAAGAACCACAAATACCCTAATCCAGCCCTGTTGTGCCCTGCAGATATGTTCCTCATGCAATTCTTATGCTCTTCAGGCCACAGCTGCCTTTCTGCTCTGCTTGGCCCGGGACAGACTCAGGGTGTTCCTTGCACAGCACAGCTGATGGGGTTTTGCTGGCAGAGCAGAGGAGGCTCCTGCAAGGAACTGCTGGGCCCTGCATGAACCAAGCCCTGTTTTAGGATGGAACACACTGAACTCATCTTCTTCTAGACCTGGCCATGGCCCAGCACACCCCAGATGAAACCCCTCAGCATTGGGCAAACCCCAGAGGGCACCTCGTGGCCACCTGGCTGAAACATCACATGCAGCTGATTTATTAGGGGTGAGCAAAACCAGTCTTTCCTAATAACGTACCTCAGCATGCCCCCTTCTTTCTGCCCCAATGGATTCCATGTTCTGAAGATATTTTGGCTTTAATTTACAGTAAAATCATGGTGTCTCTCTCCAGCTGCCACAGAAGAATTCCCCCAGGTGTCTCTGAAGGAGGAGTGTGATCACAATAATGTGTTTTGTCATGATGCTGAAGCGAGGATGTTGTGATGGCAGGAGAGAAACATCAGGCCATGGCAAGGACCAGGAGCCTGATACTCAGGGTCCTTCCACATGCTCTTGTATCCCAGATGGATCATGTGGGGACTGTTCCCAGCAAAAGAAATTAATTCAGTAATATTTCAACACAGGTACAAGTGATTTAGAGTACAAACGGTGCTGCTTTCCTGTAATACATTGCCCTGCAGAAAACCCTTGAGGGAATGGCTCAGGGAATAGCCCTAATTGGTCTGTTCCTCTTGTGATATCTGTGATAACGTGGAGGAAGAAAAAAACCTCTTTGTACTGAAATGGCATGCCATAAACAACATTTTAAAAAATAATTTCTTTGATGCTTATCACTTCCATAGCACATGTTCAGTGTGCTCTACAAACAGGAACCACAGCTGGGGCTGACCTCTGCATGCCCAACGAGAGGGGCAGCACCCGCTGCAGAGCTTTATTTGTCACCTTGGTGGGGGCATGGGAAAAACAAATCCAGCTTTTAACAGCTGTGCATGAAGGCGCAGAGAGAGAGCTCTGTGAGCTTTGGAAGTGGCTGAATGGGCAGAGCTGGATTTGGCAGGGTCTGTGGCAGTGGCACAGGGTGAATGTGGACACCGAGCTGTCCCCTCTGCAGGCAGGCGAGCCCCTGTCTCACAGCTTCAGTAGGACATAACTCTGGAAATGCAAAGTGACTTTTCCTCCACCAGCCTGCTCAACAGAGGGAAAAAATGGGAGACACAGTGTGTGTTCAGCTTTCTGAGTAGAAACCACACCAGGTCTATGATGCTCTCCTGTGCTAGCTCTGGTGGTCCTCAGACTCCCTTTGAGCCAGTTGAAAGCATTAACCAAAAGAAACCTACCCCATTTTGTTTGCTGGGCTGCTTGATGGGCTTGTGGCACAAGAAAGAAAGAGTCGATTGAGCACAGTCAGCCTGAAGTGAGCAGGAGGGGATAGAGAGCGGTAGAAAGAGAGGATGGGATGGAGCAAACCTCTCCTTTCTGAGCAGAAGAAAACAAGACATTTCTGATATTAGCACATGATGCAGCAGAGCTGTCAGTAAGGACAAGACTGGAAAAGAAAGTGAGAGACTGCCTCTGCTCCTGGGGAATGCCAGGCCTGGCCATGTTTCAGTCCATTTGGCTGCTTCACCACCTCCTGCAATAAAGCAGGTGATGTGAGAGCTCTTCAAACCCAAACCCAAACCCAGGGGAGGTAACCCAGCCCTGCAGAATGTGTGCTCTGCCATGAACTGCAGCTCAGCACCACCGCCACGGCCTGGGGCAAGGGCACTTCACAAGGCCCTTGGACACTTGAAAGCAGAAACAGTGTCATTTCCCACTCCTTGAAATACTTTAATGGACAACATAGATTCTTGTCTGTGCAATCTCAGCTCTCAAAATCTTTAAACCAGCAGTTGATGTTATTTTATTATATTTCTAACTAACTAAGTTATTATAATATATTATATATATAAAATATGTAATATAATATATATTC